>APFE030079379.1:48245-65660 GCA_000404065.3 Pinus taeda | reverse complement strand
CCTCAAGCAAAGCTTAGATCACCCAACACTATGAATATACACCAGAAAACCAACAACACTTCTCTACAAGATACAAGATTCCAGCCTTTGGATCTTTGTGATGAGGGATCCATATATAGAAGATCGTAGCAAGGTGAGTCATCTTCTAGGTTTTGATTAGTGTCCTCTCTCTGATAGTTCCTACTTCCACTTCGAGAATGATGATCTCTTACTCATCCCTGGTCGAAAACAGAGAGGCAAGTGTTAGAGGGGAAGCTTCTGGAAGATTCCATGATCTTCCACCTCGAATTTTGTCCATGCCATTTGTCCATTCCCAACCATCGCACCCTACAGAGGAGCCATTCAGTATGCATCGCACCCCGTGTTAGAGTTGGCCTGGTCAAGTCCTCCGTTAGGGATCAAAACTCTTTATGCATTTCACGATTAGGTGTCCCGCTCCTCTCTTCCAGTTGCATTTCGCTAGGGACATGCCATGACTTGATGGAGAAGGTCATGCTAGTCAATTTCCCTCATGTCTGGCCCATGCTCCTTCAGGTCCTGGTCCAAAATCAATGAAATTCATGATAGTCAAGGTCTGATCCTATTTCAGGACAGAGTCCTTTTTGGTTTGAGTCTAGAAATTCATCAGTTTGGTCCTTGAAAAAACATGTCCAGAAACTAGCCATGCAGGCCAAAGGGAGACCTTATACACCTACAGTGCAGAAAGCTTCATCATCACCGCAAGAGACATCAACTCTTCTTCAAAACTCTGTTTTGAAGAAAAGTCAAGCAAGGTCAACTATGACAAAATTTTCCAGAAATCGACAATTGACATTTTCAGATGCAATCATGGATGTTAAAGACAGAGGCCCAATCACACAATCCCCCCAAAGGAATGCCAAAAATTTCATCAAGAGAGCCACAATTTCGAAGAAAAAATGGAAAAAATAGAGTGTTGTAAAAGTCAATAAAATGGTGCAAAACTCAGCATTAGAAAGTGGGTTTTTTAAAGAGGAAAAATCAAACTAGTTTCTCTCAAGCCTATAAATACATATTGTGGCCCAAAGAAAAGCCATTGTGCCATTGGAGACTTGGAAAGACATTGCAGAAGGTGAGAGAGTGAGATTGGTGAATGTTTGAGTGAGTTGATAGGTGATTTGGGAAGCACGACACACACAGGCAGGAGCGCGACACATCCACAGCCAGCCCTCCATTGAACGAATATACAGGCGCAACGCATATAAGGCACGTGGCGCACAAGGAAGAGAGCGCGGCACACACAGTCCAACAGCTCAAAAACAATGCAAAATCGCTTCAAATCTTTGTGAAAGCTATCAAATCACGAGGTAGGCCTTTGACACCTCTCCTCCAATTAGATTGGTCAATGTTTAGGTGTTTCTAAGACGTCAAGTGAGATCCAAAATATATTGGCCATCCATGCCAATCATCCTGAAAACGAAAGTGATAATGGGGGTTTGTAAATTTGAAGAATCCACCAAGGTTTTGTTTCCCCTCTCCTCTTCCTCTCACTCCTCATCATCCTCACTTCCATATCCCCCACATCTACTAAGAAAGCCCCTTAGAAACCTCCACTAAGAACCTTCCCGTGTTTTCCAAGCAAATTGTGTCATTTTACTGCGCGCAGCACACACAAAATGTGGCACAGCGCACTCAGGGCACGCGACGCACTGGGAGCCCGGCCACAGTGTTAACTTTACACTGGCGCGGAGCATACTTGGCGTGCGACGCATTGGGCAAAGCACGCAACGCACAGGCCTGTGAGCCTAAAAAGGGCACCAAATCTCTCAACTTTTTGTAAATTGGCTCTCAACATTGCATAATTTCCCATAAATCATCTCATCATTGATCCTTAAATTCAAGGAAAAATATATCTTGGTGGCCATGACATCAAAGAAAAACTTCTATCAAACAAACACAAAATGTCACAAAGAATGGCAAATAGCTAGGGTTTTGCTACAGTAACTTAATTATCAATTATGCTCCTACCCTACCTCTGTCAGCCAATTCCTTAGGAGCATTTTCCCCTAATGGTTACCCTAGCTACAGTACAATCCTATCCCTTTGTCCCCTTACTCATATAGCTCAAGAGTGCCTTAAACCCTACCCCACCAAAACCACACCCCAAACATTCCCAAATCCCTGATAAATTTCCCCTCTAACCCCCCATCCCTATTTCATCATTCCCCTCCTGATACTCCCTATTTTATTGTCCCCTTGGTGGCATATTTTCAGAGCATCTATCAGTTCAGTGGATTTAGAGGGCAACAAAGAAATTCAGGGTACAAACAACAGTAATGGCATCGAAAACTGCATCAGATTACGAGGGGGAAACCCACAGTGATACAACTTCAGGAGAACAGGCTCCCCAGAGACCTAGGAGTGGCAGACATGTTAGGGATGAACCAAACACCCTCACGGAGTTGCAGGCATGCCCTCTCGCTATGCCTTGTTTACAGCACTTGGCATGTTTCGAATTTTGTCAGAGGGTGGCAAATGTCAAGATTCATCATGAGTTGGCCCGCCTCTTTGCACTTCATCTACATGGAGGACAGTCTATCTTGGCAGGGGTCACTTTCACATTGACACCCGAAACCATATTAGTGGCAACAAGAATACCGAATGTTGGAGAACAGTGGCACAAGAAGATGAAGGTGGAGAGGGAACTTTATGAGCCTTACATAAAAGCCGGTTATTTGAGTTAGCTCACGAGAGTTTTCCGATTCAGATTTCTGAGAGATGATTATGCTCTGCTCATGAGATTGATCATGATATACTTCAGTTGTGAGGGGAGGTTTTCTCGCCTTTATGCCTATCACATCAGGTTACTCATGCACTTCACCAGGGTGCGTATGATGAACCTCCCATTATTCATTTGTGGGAACATAGAGAGGATGAGAAAATTCATGCAGCACAAGACCCCTCAGCAGCAGCTCAACAGCGTATATCACTTTGCTTTTATCCAGATTTTGGTGGACCATCAGTTGAGATCGCAGGGCATTGCTTGGGAGGACTTCATCTCTCGTGACTTCTTCAGCGCTCCACATGTAGTATTAGAGGCAAAACATGAGATAGGGGGTTTTTATCATCAACATGAGTGCCATGAGACCACTGTGGTGCCATTTTCCATCACATATCAGAGAGGCTATCCGAAAGGCACCAAGCCTTTGTTTGCAGCAGTAAAGCAAGTGTTATCTCCACCTAGTGTGGAAGGGGCCTCGCTTCTGGCATCAACGACATAGGAACAAGATAGAGGTAAGGAGCCAATGCATGAGGAGGGGCCTTCGGGTGAGCCATCAGGTGCTCAAGGGACCGGTGTCATCCTCATCCCGGATGAAGAGACAGAGGCAGAAAATGCCAAACTTAGGATGATTATTCATGAGCAGGCCACAGAAATCAAAGACTTGATACTCAATTTCGAGAGGTCCAGATGGGTCATCAACTATCTGGAGCAGAGGAACAAACAGCTGGAAGACCAGCATGTGATCATGGAGCTGCAGAACATCCGTGAGGGTTTCCTAACTGCCCAGCAGAGGAAGATTGAATTCACTTCATTGGAGAAATAGGTTATGGATGATCGTGAGTCTGTTCTTCAGAGAGTCAACATGCACCTGGACAAATGTTGAACAAGGCCAACAAAGACAACACATTTTTGAGACACATGGCTCATCATTACAGGGCACGAAACTTGAGTCTGAGAGCCCGAATAAGGAGTTTGAAAGCAAAACTAAGGAAAGCCACAAAAAGGGAAAAAAGGGAAAAAGAGCAAGATAGGCTCAGGATCTTGGTTGAGGCCTCCTTGACTCAGCAAAGCACCCCATAGAGAACTTCCAGCCCAAATCTCAAAAAATTTGGGCAAATTTTGGTCACAGGGAAATTTTTTGGGCGAAAAGCAGGGATTTTCTCACTGTGCGTCGCGCACCCTGCGTGGCGCTAAAATTCTAGCACTCCAATCGAGCAAAGATTTGCATTTTTGGATTCAGCATCAAAAAATACAACTACTGGTGTTCGGGCTAGAAATTTTGATAAGTTTTGGGTCTCCTAAAGGTCAAAAAACACCCAAAAATGGCCTTTCTGCCACTGTTTGGACACACAGAAAGCAGTCTTGGGAGAATGAAGATTTGGAGGGGAAAATGAGCTTCAAATTCAGAAATTCTAGTGGGGTTAGAAATTCGATAGGCCAAGCTTTCCAACAAGCCACTTGGGAACATTTTGGACACTTGGAAGTGCCCCAAAACAGGCCCCAAAGTAATGCAACACACAAAGAGAATGGCGTGACACACAGAGGAGAAATTGTGAATTTGCTTCCGTTTCGCGAAATTTTGGTTCGCAACTTCTCCAAGTGGGCCCGCTCATATACACTTCAGTTTTTTGGCACCAAAGGCAGTATTTAAAATGTTTTTTTCTCTAGATTGGCTTCTATCCAAGTGGCAAAGGAAGGCAAACGGTCACCCCAAAGCCAAATGTCATATTTGCAGCATTGCTCCTATAGCTGATGGTTGGCTCTCCATCTCCATTTAGAAATTATTTGAGTAGCTTCCCAACCCCTGGGCGTTCTATCTATTCCTCACACATTCTATATATTGTATGCAAGTTATTTGCAAAGGGTTGGTTGGCTTGTACCTTCTGGGAGACTGTGGGAAAGAAACTTTGTTTCTGCATTGTATATTTTTACAAAGAATTAATGAAAGGAAGTGGCTCTGTTTCATGAGATTCATGTGGTTGTGAGTATAGCAAGTGTTTCTCTTATGTTGCATATGTATCTTGTTATGTTTTATATTCCATTTCGCATTCATTTATGGTGAAATTTTTCGAGTGAGATCAGGTAGAATTCAATTCTATTGCTCTACCTGTGGGAAAATTTCATGTGCACTGTTCCATTCTTCTGTTGAAAAGGATTCATGTTTCCCATGCCCTTTTCACCTTCTTAAACATTCTCTCCATTTCTTTTTTATGTTCCAAAGTTTCATTTGTATCCATTTTTGGTGAAATTTTTCGAGTGAGATCAAGTAGAATTCAATTCTATTGCTCTACCTGTGGGAAAATTTCATATACAGTGTTATTTCTTCTGTTTGAAAAGGATTCATGTCACCCATGACCTTTTCAACTTCTTAATCAATCCTTCCATCCCACCATATTTCAAAACTAAAGTGCTATGCTTTCAGCCTACCTTGCCTCATGAAATAATTTGTACCTTCATGTTAAATTCTCTGTTCATTGAAGTCGAGTGGTCCCATAACATCCCAGAAACACAGTCATTCACAAAATCATTCATTATTTTCATTTCCGCTTACTAGCCTAAGACAAATAGTTCATTGTAAGTCATCTCAGGCCATTTCATTTACTTATTCACTGAGTGTGACATGGAGAGAGCCCTCTCCGGTTCTAGTAGGGCTAGCTACCAGACTGAGTGTGGTTTGTGGTTACCCTGAATTTTTCCTTCCTTCAGCCTGAGGCAGATTTAGGTGCTAACATAGTGGCGACTCCACTGGGGAAAACTAAGTTCGAAATCAAATCCCCGTGTTTCTTGATAATTTTAAGCTCCCGGATGATGAGCTTAGGATTGGAAAGGCTGAGCAACTTTGTTGTGTCCTGTGATTTTTCTTAATAGCACGCTGGCTTCGAGACGATATACTAGAGCCAATCCAGACCCGGATCCTCCCCATATCTTCGAAAACCCCAATTTGATCCCCAGGCTCCTTCGTTAAGAGAGCACCATAACTCCCGTGTTCAAATCATATTCATGTCCCGACATTTTTGAGTATCTTGAAGAGCTTGTGTTCGAAAATCGGTTTGAGATATCATTGTTTGAGTCTAAATTCGAAAGGGCCATTGATTATACTGTCCCTGATCCACAATTTCTTGTAGACCTCGAAATAGAGAGAGCTAATAGATTAATTGATAATTACATTGCGACACCGCTCCAAAATCCAATTGCAAGCTCCTTGCAAACTGTGCACACTCCTCCAACACCTCCAAGGCCAAATCCACCAAAAATGATGGCTGCATGTTTTGTACCCCTTGATCTACCCCAAGTTCTAGATTATATGCCCGCTGATTACCAAAGCAAAACCCCATTCTTTGATGGCTCTCCTAGCGGCATTACTGCGCAGCAACACGTGGAACGAATGACAGACTTCTGTGAACTTTATGATATCACTGTGGAGAACGTGTTAATGAGGCTCTTTGTACAAACATTTGTAGGTGAGGTGAAGAAATGGTTCAGAGGTTTACCAGCTGCACGTATCACCACCTTGGCAGACCTGCATAGAACATTCGTGAACCACTGGGAAGTGAAAAAGAACCCTCTTCAAATTCTGTCCGAATACGAGCAAATCAAGAGAAATGCTGGTGAGTCAGTCCAAGATTATTGCACGAGATTTAATACAGTATACAATGAAATTCCAGATAATCTAAGGCCACCCGTAAGACTAGCCATGGTGAAATTCCCTGATGGTTTTCATGCTGATATGGCTCATCAATTGAGAGAAAGGGAGTCGGCCACAATGGAAGACATGCAGAGAATTGCGATCAGCATTGAGGTGAACCTGCTGTCCAAAAGAGCTACAGTGAAAGCAGAGAAGAATACCATTGTGAAAGAAGAATCTTCTGTAATAGATCAGCTTCTCAAAAAGGTAGAACATATGTTTGAAAGGGTAAAACTCGACAAGCCAGAATCACAAGTGAGGAATCCTAACTTTTGTGGTCATCAGCAGCCACGGTATAGGATAAGACAGAGAGATCAGCGAACTCAAGAGCAGAATGCACAACAGCCGGTACAAACACCTTTGCAGCAGAATTTTGTTCATGGACTAGAGTCAGACGAGGATGGAAATGTAATAGGCGAAGAAAACCATCTCTTTATTCCATATGAGTTGCCTACTTACATTACCGAAGAAGAAGAATGTGCAGTGAATTCAGCTGCACACCAAGACACTGATTTTATTCTAGCTAGTGACAATGTGTTGGAAGAAGAATCAGAAGAATATCAAAGAGGGTATATGAATGCTATGTCTGCACAACAACAACGATATTCACTTAGAAACATAGATGTGCTAGCCATACCAATTCAGAAAAAGAGGGAGGGTGAAAAAATAAAGAATGATTTATCAGCTACGCAAAGAAAAGGAAAGGAGGCGGTTGGTCCGGAGAGCAGCAAATCAAAACCTGCAGAGCAATCACAAAAGCCGCCCACCTCAAAGGAAGAAGAAAGGAAGGAGATCCCAGTCAAGGAGGTAGAAAAAACTCCCACTTTTAGCCTAGAGAACGGGATTTCTAAGTTAAAGATATTCATCCCCTTGACTGAAGTAATGAAGAACAACATTTATAAATGACATATTTCTAAAATGTTGAATTGGGACCCAATGTCCGACATGGTAAATGTAGAAGAGGATCAGCCTGAAATTATTTTTGGACCAGCATCAAATGGTGAGTCTCGTGACAACGAGGTGCCACCTTTCTACATCAGTTTGAGGTTGCATGATTTCATTTTACATAATGCTATGTTCGATTCCGGAGCTTCTCACAATCTCATGCCCAAGGCTATCATGGATATGCTTGGTCTGGATATCACTCGACAATATCATGATCTCTATTCATTTCATTCTAGCAGAGTAAGATGTATAGGTCTCATCAAAGACTTGGTTGTGAGTTTGGATCAACTTCCTATGAAAAATGTCCTGATGGATGTGGTGGTAGCAGATATTCCTCCAAGGTTTGGCATGCTTCTTTCCAGGTCTTGGGTAGCAAAATTGAAAGGGACACTACAGCTGGATTTCTCCTATGCAACGATCCCAATGTTTGGACAAATGAGGAAGTTATATCGGGAACAAAAGATGAAATATATGATCACAAGCAAGGAGAAACTGATAAATCATCCCATTAACTATGTACATACAGATTTAGAATCTTTTGTTTTGTTTTCAGATAGTTTAAATGAGATAGATAGTCAGATGGTAAAAGCATATGACATTCCGGAGATAACATAAACTTTTAGAGAGATTTTCAAAAAAGAAAGACAAGAAAAGCAACAAAAGATTGGGCAGCCAACTGAAAACGATGGGCAGCAAGCAGACAAAGTACAACAAACTGATTTTCAGCACTTACAAGAGGAGGAAGAAGGCTTATGGACCATGGATTTTGATGGAGCAGTAGGGAATGATGGAGATGGTATTGGCATTTGGGTACACAGTCCTTTCTCCGCCCCAAACAAAGTACCTAGCAGCGTGAGAGTTTGCTGCTACAAGCTGGCCTTCGAATGTTCCAATAATGAAGCTGAATATGAAGCTCTGATTTCTGGCCTGATAATTCTTAGAAATCTTAATGCAAAGAGGATTTCAATATATGGTGACTCCGAGTTGGTAATAAAATAGGCCAGAGGTGAATATCAAGCAAAACATCCTAGGATGCGGGCCTATCGAAATGCAGTTTTGGACATCTTGAAGTTGTTTTCCGAATACACTTTGACATGTGTGCCAAGAATCCAAAATAGTATTGTTGATGCTCTTGCCAAGGAAGCGAGCAGCTTGAAGATCCCCATGAACTCCAACAATAAATTTGAAATCCATGTCAAGCACTGTCCAACCATTCCAAACAATCAGCGACATTGGCAAGTGTTTCAAGATGACGAGGAGATTAAAGATTTTCTTCTCAACAAAGGCAAGTTCGAAGGAACCTCAATCGATGTGGAAAATGATGAAGACAAAGGGAATGGTATAGATGAAGTGCAAATCAATCAAATGGACGTAATGCAGCTGAAGAATAACATCATTCCTAAAGGCTTGATACCTCTATAAGAACTTTTTGATCAGGATGATGTAGCCCGCAAACCAACATTGCAGCCGACAGAAAAGGGTGTAGAAGAGGTCAACATCGGTACAACTGACAATCCAAATTTGGAAAAATTTTCTAAAGCATTACTGCCAAATATCAAAGACAAATATATCAGTTTGATGGCTTCATTTGTAGATGTATTTTCTTGGGATTATTCTGATTTAAAGACTTATGATACAAATATCATTCAGCATACGATACCTATCAAGCCCAACCAAAAACCATTTAGACAAAAGCTGAGGACGATAAACCCAAAGTTGTTGCCATCCACCGAAAAATAGGTAAATAGGTTGTTCAAATCAGGTATCATTGTGCCCATTAGATTTTCAGATTGGATATCTAACTTAGTGCCTATACGTAAGAAGACCGGTGAGATCCGCCTATGCATTGATTTCAGAAATCTAAATAAGGTCTCATTGAAGGACAACTATCCACTGCCCAAGATGGACCATATACTTCAGCGAGTAGTGGGGGCATCTCGTATGTCACTGCTTGATGGCTATTCTCGATATAACCAAATTTCCGTCCATGAAGATGATAGAGATAAAACAGTGTTCACCACTCCATGGGGAACATTTCACTATGCCAAGATGCCATTTGGTTTGAAGAATGCAGGTGCCACATTTCAGCGTGCAATGGACTTGGCATTTGCAAATGAGAAGGATGTATTTTTGGTGGTGTACTTGGATGACTTGACAGTGTTTTCAAAATCTGATGAAGAACACATGCATCACCTAAAAATTGTCTTTCAAAAATGCAAGAAATACGGTTTATCGCTGAATCTGAGGAAGAGCTTATTTGCCATGGAGGAAGGCAAATTACTTGGGCATATCATTTCGAAATATGGCATCCGTATAGACCCAGCACGTGTCCAAGAAATTCAACAAATCGATCTGCCCAGAAACAAAAAGGAAATATAATCATTCAATGGTAAGATGAATTTTCTGCGTCGTTTTGTACCCAATCTTGCAGAACACTTGAAAGAAATGATCAACATGCTTAAAAAGGATAGCTAGGTGAAATGGACCGATAAGGTGGTAAAATATTTCAACCTGATCAAATTGGCCCTTTCTTCAGCTCCAATTCTAGTAAGCCCGGAATATACTCAGGATTTCATAGTATTTTCTTTTGCTTCGGAGCATATTATGGCAGCAGTATTATTACAGAAGAAAGAGGGTCATGAAAGACCCATTGCATTTTTCAGCAGAGCTATAAGAGATGCAGCTTTAAAGTATAACATCACTGAGAAGCACGCCTTGGCCTTGGTGAAGGCATTGAAAGTTTTCTAGGTATATATACTACATTCTCACATTCTGGTCTATGTTCCTAATACTTTTGTAAAAGATGTTTTGGTACAGACCGATCCGGAAGGGAGAAGAGGCAAATGGATTGTAGCCTTGCTAGAATACGATGTGGAGATAAAGCCTACAAAGCTGATCAAAGGACAAGGGTTTGCGAAGATAATGGATGAATCAAATTTGCATGCATTGGACATAAATCTGATCGCTACCCTCACTGATGAAAATGAGGAAGGAACATCAATTCAGGTATCCGAAATGTTTGCGTTGTCCCCATGGTATTCTGATATAATATATGTGCTGCAAAATCTATCACCACCGCCGGGCATGACTAGAAACAAAGCGAGAACACTTAAATTGAAAGCTGCCAAGTTTTGTATTTTGAATTCTGCGTTGTATTGGAAAGATCCCGATGGCATTTTGTTAAACTGCCTAGTGGAAGAGGAGGCAAAGAAAGCCATGGAAGATTTCCACAGAGGAGAGTGTGGTGGTCATCTTTTTTGGAAATCAACAGCTAACAAAATTTTGAGAGCAGGGTACTACTGGCCTACTTTGTTTGCTGACGTGCATAAGATGGTAAAGCGTTGTCATAAGTGTCAAATTTTGGAAGGAAAACAGAAATTACAGCCTTTGCCACTCAAGCCTATCGAAGTGAGCACTCCTTTTCAGCAGTGGGGGTTGGATTTCATTTGGGAAATTCATCCCGCATCGTCCGAACAGCATAGATGGATCCTTACAGCCACGGACTACTTCACAAAATGGATGGAGGTAGCCCCTACCAGACAAGCGACGGACGCGGTAATCATTTCATTTCTCGAAAATAACATCTTGTCTCGCTTTGGTTGTCCCAACAAATTAATCATTGATAATGCAACAACGTTTAAATCAAAACGGATGGTAGAATTTTGTCATAAGTATCACATAATTTTGGGTCATTCAACCGCCTATCATCCGCAAGGCAATGGGTTGGTGGAATCTTCAAATAGATCTTTGGTCAACATCATCAAGAAGCTGCTGGAAATAAATAAGAAGAGCTGGAACAAGAGGTTGGTTCATGCGCTTTGGGCAAATCGGATCACTCACAAAAAATCCATTGGTATGTCACCATTTGAGGTTGTTTATGGAGTGGACACAGTATTTCCCACTTCTCTTGCTGCCCCAGTGATCAAACTCCTTCAGGAGGCTGGCAGTGAGGAAGATCCCATGCAGAGAAGGTTGAATCAAATGATCCACTTACAACAAACAAGAGAAGAAGTCTTCAAGAACACATCCAAATTGCAGGAGAAAATCAAGAAAATTTATGATAGAAAGGAAAAGATGGATAGATTTCAGGTGGACGATGTAGTAGTGAAATGGGATGCAAGAAATGAGGAGAAAGGCAAGCACAGAAAGTTCAAAAATTTGTGGAAAGGTCCTTTCAAAATCGCAACATATAGGGGTTAGAATGCCTTTCTTCTCAAGGAAATAAGCGAAGAAGATTGTCCTGGACGGCCGATCAATGGTCGGCTGCTCAAACGGTATCATTCTTGATCTATGAACGCTGCTTCCACTATCATTGTAAATACCATTTTTTATTTCAGTTTGGTTTCAGTATGTACAGTCAGTTTTTGAGTTATTCCAGTTGTCAAGTTTGAGTCAATTTCTTGGTCACTCTAGTTTTGTAAATAAGTAAGAGCCTTGTGCTGTTTATCAAAATCATGACTCCATAGCCCAATGGACCAAGAGGCACTATCTAGCTCCTCCAGAGATCTGTTGTTCTTGGCACCTCCAAGGAGCTATCATCCCCCATTGGAGCCAATGTTAGAGTCGGCCTAGTCAAGTCCTCCATCAGGGATCAAAACGCTTTATGCATTTCACAATTAGGTGTCCCACTCCTCTCTTCCAGTTGCATTTCGCTAGGGACATGCCATAACCTGATGGAGAAAGTCATGCTAGTCAATTTCCCTCATGTTTGGCCCATTCTGGTTCAGGTCCTGGTCCAAAATGAATGAAATTCATGATAGTTAAGGTTTGGTCCTATTTCAGGACAGAGTCATTTTTGGTTTGAGTCTAGAAATTCATCAGTTTTGTCCTTGAAAAAACATGTCTAGAAACTAGCCATGCAGGCCAAAGGGAGACCTTATACACCTACAGTGCAGAAAGCTTCATCATCACCACAAGAGACATCAACTCTTCTTCAAAACTCTGTTTTGAAGAAAAGTCAAGCAAGGTCAACTATGACAAAATTTTCCAGAAAATCGACAATTGACATTTTCATATGCAATCATGGATGTTAAAGACAGAGGCCCAGTCACACAATCCCCCCAAAAGAATGCCGAAAATTTCATCAATAGAGCCACAATTTCAAAGAAAAAATGGAAAAAACAGAGTGTTGTAAAAGTCAATAAAATGGTGCAAAACTCAACATTAGAAAGTGGGTTTTTTAAAGAGGAAAAAATCAAACCAGTTTCTCTCAAACCTATAAATACATATTTTGGCCCAAAGCAAAGCCATTGTGCCATTGGAGACTTGGAAAGACATTGCAGAAGGTGAGAGAGTGAGATTGGTGAGCGTTTGAGTGAGTTGATAGGTGATTTGGGAAGCGCGGCGCACAAAGGCAGGAGCGCGACGCATACACAGCCAGCCCGCCGTTGAACGAATACACAGGCGCGACGCATATAAGGTGTGCGGTGCACTGGGAAGAGCGCGTGGCGTACACAGTCCAGCAGCTCAAAAACGATGCAAAACCGCTTCAAATCCTTGTGAAATCTATCAAATCACGAGGTAGGCCTTTGACACCTCTCCTCCAATCAGATTGGTCAATGTTTAGGTGTTTCTAAGACATCAAGTGAGATCCAAAATATATTGGCCATCCATGCCAATCATCCTCAAAACAAAAGTGATAATGGGGGTTTTTAAATTTGAAGAATCCACCAAGGTTTTGTTTCCCCTCTCCTCTTCCTCTCACTCCTCATCATCCTCACTTCCATATCCCCCACATCTACTAAGAAAGCCCCTTAGAAACCTCCACTAAGACCCTTCCCCTGTTTTCCAAGCAAATTGTGTCATTTGACCTTCGGCACACTCAGGGCGTGCGACGGACTGGGAGCCCAGCCACAGTGTTAACTTTACACTGGCACGGCACATACCTAGTGCGTGGCACACTAGGCAAAGCGCGCAGTGCACAAACCTGTGAGCCTAAAAAGCGCACCAAATCTCTCAAATGTTTGTAAATTGGCTCTCAACATCGCATAATTTCCCATAAATCATCTCATCATTGATCCTTAAATTCAAGGAAAAATATATCTTGGTGGCCATGACATCAAAGAAAAAATTCTATCAAACAAACACAAAATGACACAAAGAATGGAAAATAGCTAGGGTTTTGCTAGAGTAACTTAATTATAAATTATGCTCCTACCCTACCTCTGTCAGCCAATTCCTTAGGAGAATTTTCCCCTAATGGTTACCCTAGCTATAGTACAATCCTATCCCTTTGTCCCCTTACTCATATAGCTCAAGAGTGCCTTAACCCTACCCCACCAAAACCACACCCCAAACACTCCCAAATCCCTCATAAATTTCCGCTCTAAACCCCTATCCCTATTTCATCATTCCCCTCTTGGTACTCCCTATTTCATTGTCCCCTTGGTGGCAGATTTGCAGAGCATCTATCAGTTCAGTGGATTCAGAGGGCAGCAAAGAAATTCAGGGTAAAAACAGCAGTAACGGCATCGGAAACTGCATCAGATTATGAGGGGGAAACCCACAGTGATACAGATTTAGGAGAACAAGCTCCTCAGAGACCTAGGAGTGGCAAACATGTCAGGGATGAACCGAACACCCTCACAGAGTTGCAAGCATGCCCTCTTGCTATGTCTTGTTTCCAGCACTTGGCATGTTTCGAATTTTGTCAGAGGGTGGCAAATGTCAGAATTCATCATGAGTTGGCCCGCCTCTTTGCACTTCACCTACATGGAGGACAGTCTATCTTGGCAGGGGTCACTTTCACATTGACACCAGAAGCCATATCAGTGGCAACAAGCATACCAAATGTTGGAGAACAATGGCACAAGAAGATGAAGGTGAAGAGGGAAATTTATGAGCCTTACATAAAAGCCAGTTATTTGAGTTAGCTCACGAGAGTTTTCCCATTCAGATTTCTGAGAGATGATTATGCTCCGCTCATGAGATTGATCATGATATACTTCAGTTGTGAGAGGAGGTTTTCTTGCCTTTATGCCTATCACATCAGGTTACTCATGCACTTCACCAGGGTGTGTATGATGAACCTCCCATTCTTCATTTGTGGGAACATAGAGAGGATGAGAAAATCCATGCAGCACAAGACCCCTTGGCAGCAGCTCAACAACGTATATCACTTTTCTCTTATCCAAATTTTGGTGGACCATCAGTTGAGATCGCAGGGCATTGTTTGGGAGGAATTCATCTCCCTTGACTTCTTCAGCGCTCCACAGGTAGTATCAGAGGCAAAACATGAGATAGGGGGTAGTTCTCATCAACATGAGCACCATGAAACCACTGTGGTGCCATTTTCCATGACATATCAGAGAGGCTATTCGAAAGGCACTAGGCCTTTGTTTGCAGCAGCAAAGCTAGTGTTATCTCCACCTGGGGTGGAAGGGGCCTCGCTTCCGGCATCGAAGACACAGGAACAGGACAGAGGTAAGGAGCCAATGCATGAGGAGGGGCCTTCGAGTGAGCCATCAGGTGCTCAAGGGACCGGTGTCATCCTCATCCCGGATGAAGAGACAGAGGCAGAAAATTCCAAACTTAGGATGATTATTTAGGAGGAGGCCATAGAAATCAAAGACTTGATACTCAATTTCGAGAGGTCCAGATGGGTCATCAACTATCTGGAGCTGAGGAACAAACAGCTGGAAGACTAGCATGTGATCATGGAGCTGCAAAACATCCGCGAGGGTCGCCTAACTGCCTAGCAGAGGAGGATTGAATTCACTTCATTGGAGCAACAGGTTATGGATGATTATGAGTCTGTTCTTGAGAGAGTCAACATGCACTTGCACAAAATGTTGAACAAGGCCGAAAAATACAACACACTGTCGAGACACATTGCTCATCATTACAGGGAACGGAACTTGAGTCTGAGAGCCCGAATAAGGAGTTTGAAAGAAAAACTAAGGAAAGCCACAAAAAGGGAAAAAAGGGAAAAAGAGAAAGATAGGCTCAGGATCTTGGATGAGGCCTCCTTGACTCAGCAAAGCACCCCATAGAGAACTTCCAGCCCAAATCTCAAAAAACCTAGGAAATTTTGGTCACAGGGAAATTTTTTGGGTGAAAAACAGGGATTTTCTCCCTGTACGCCACGCACCCTGCACGACGCTAAAATTATAGCACTCCAATCGAGAAAAGGTTTGCATTTTTGGATGCAGCATCGAAAAATACATCTACTGGTGTCCGGGCAAGAAATTTTGATAATTTTTGGGTCTCCTAAAGGTCAAAAAACACCCAAAAATGGCCTTTCTGCCACTTTTTGGACACACAGAAAGCAGTCTTGGGAGAATGAAGATTTGGAGGGAAAATGAGCTTCAAATTCAGAAATTCTAGTGGGGTTAGAATGTAGATAGGCAAATCTTTCCAGCAAGCCCACTTGGGCACATTTTGGACACTTGGAAGTGCCGCAAAACAGGCCCCAAAGCAACGCGACGCACAGAGAAAATGGCACGGCGCACAGAGGAAAAATTGCCAATTTGCTTCCGTTTCGCGAAATTTCGTTTCGCGACTTCTCCAAGTGGGCCCGCTCATATAAAATTCAGTTTTTTGGCACCAGAGGCAGAATTTAAAATGTTTTTTCTCCAGATTGGCTTCTATCCAAGTGGCGAAGGAAGGAAAACGGTCACCCCAAAGCCAAATGTCATATTTGCATCGTTGCACTTGTCGTTGATGGTTGGCTCTCCATCTCCATTTCGAAATGATTTGAGTAGCTTTCCAACCCCTGTGCATTCTATCTCTTCCTCACACATTCTATATATTGTATGCAAGTTATTTGCAAAGGGTTGGTTGGCTTGTACCTTCTGGGAGACTGTGGGAAAGAAACTCTGTTTCTGCATTGTATATTTTTACAAAGAATTAATGAAAGGCAACGGCTCTGTTTCATGAGATTCCTGTGGTTGTGAGTATAGCAAATGTTTCTCTTATGTTGCATATGTATCTTATTATGTTTTGTATTCCATTTCGCATTCATTTCTGGTGAAATTTTTCGAGTGAGATCAGGTAGAATTCAATTCTATTGCTCTACCTGTCGGAAAATTTCATGTGCATTGTTCCATTCTTCTGTTGAAAAGGATTCATGTTGCCCATGTCCTTTTCACCTTCTTAAACATTCTCTCCATTTCTTTGTTATGTTCCATAGTTTCATTTGTATCCATTTCTGGTGAAATTTTTCAAGTGAGATCAGGTAGAATTTTAATTCTATTGCTCTACCTGTGGGAAAATTTCATATACAGTGTTCTTTCTTTTGTTTGAAAAGGATTCATGTCGCCCATGCCCTTTTCAACTTCTTAATCAATCTTTCCATCCCGCCGTATTTCAAAACTAAATTGCTATGCTTTTAGCCTACCTTGCCTCACGAAATAATCTGTACCTTCATATTAAATTCTCTATTCATTGAAGTCGAGTGATCCCATAACATCCCAGAAACACAGTCATTCAAAAAATCATTCATTATTTTCATTTCCACTTACTAGCCTAAGAAAAATAGTTCATTGTAAGTCATCTCAAGCCATTTCATTTACTTATTCACTGAGTGTGACTTGGAGAGAGCCCTCTCCTGTTCTGGTAGGGCTAGCTACCAGACTGAGCGTGGTTTGTGGTTACCCTAAATTTTTCCTTCCTTCAGCCTGAGGCGGATTTAGGTGCTAACACCCCGTACACTAGGAAGGTGATATGCATTGCACCCTCTGCACTGGGTTTTCAGTATGGTTCAATTTTGACTATTTATGAGCAATTTTTAGTAGAGAACTTCTGGGAAATGATGTAATCAACTGACCTTGTTCCTTTAGGCAGTGAAGCAACACTTTTAGGGACTTAGGAGCCCTCAGTTTATGGAAATTTATGATTGGGGTTGAAGTGTCGAAAAATGTCTATAACATTTTCTGCCTAAAGCATGAGGTCGTTTAATCTTTCTGATGTCGGGTGAAATTCTTTACTACGAGGATCCGAAGTTTTTTCGAGCTGGGAGGTGACCTGTAATAAGATACAATACAATACATTATTTTGACAACATTTTTTCATGATCTAGCTGAGGTGGGCATTCCCATGCTCAACT
>APFE030079379.1:18783-48082 GCA_000404065.3 Pinus taeda | reverse complement strand
GCTTGATTACCAGCCAATGATGTAAGCTATTAACAGGCGCGAGAGGAATCACCAATAATGACAATGACCCTCAAGGTACTACAGTACAATTCACATGGTGTGAAAAAGGACTTGGCATCAAGCACCACGTAAAATCTCTCGGTCGAAGGCCATTGATGTAAACCTGTCGCCGAAAAGTGAGAAACTTGCCATTGAGGCATGCAAGCTTCAAAGTACTGAAAGGGTTGTTCCTAAGTCAACTTCTTGGATAATGAGCTGATGTCGACAAGAAGTGACCCGCCGCAGGAGGGCCTTAATGAATCCCACATCGACGACATAGAATGAAGAAAATGATTTTGGAGGTGAAAAGAATCTGACGATACAGGGTTTAGGGTGGTGGTCATCAAGGAATGGAGCATGCATGTATTGCAGTGGGTGAGACACAGGAGAATTGTCTGAATGACTTCTCTTGAACATATCGGCAACACTAACAATGGATTGGTAGGGTTAACCCCAAATATGGATGGTGTGATTGACAAATGGTGATGACCAGTGAACGGAACAACCCAACCCGGTTTGGATGCAAAAGGAAAGTGTCATGTTCAAGAGCGACTTGCTACCAATAAAGCTTTTTCAAGTTTTCTTCCCAATTTTCCCCAGTCATTGCTGACCAGTACCTCTTTATTTTTGTCAAGATTGAGGAGGATAACATATGCTTATTCTATAATCTTCCCTTCGGGCGAACCTATCGCTATATTTTAGTGAGCCTAGTGACAGTGAAACTCGTTCTCATCCATTCGGATGAATTTGTCGCTATTTGATTTTAACAAGTTTAACGACAAATATAACTCGTTCCCTTTCAATTTTAGAGAGTCTGAAAGGAACGGAAAGGAGACTCCAATGATTCTTTTTCGTCATGTAATCCCTTATGTCCGAAAAAGCATAAAATAATACATAAGGGATGAATTTTTGATAGTTTTAACGAGCCGAATAAGACAAGCGCTCGATCTTTTTGTGTAATAATCCCTCAAATCCAAAAAGATTAAAATCTAGAGGAGGGATACCACTTCCGATGACTTTAACGAGCCAGAGAGGCCTATCGCTCGACAATCCTTTCATATTTTACGAGTCAGTCGAAAAGAGCTTAAAGGACACTCGTTTTCGAGGAAAGGGTGATGATTTTGGGTAGCAGCTGATTCCAGGTAAGGTTTGGAATTCTCCAATCACGGCAGTGTCACAACGATGGCTAATAGAATCACTCTTCATAGATGTTGCTCGAAAGGGTAAGCAATCATGTGGGGGTGAATGATCGGCTAAAAAACAAAGTGGAGGTGATGGTGAGAACACGACCAAGGCTCAAAAGCTGGCGATAAGGCATTCACAATGGTTATTTACCGGTTCATTTTTTAATGAGCTTAAACTCTTGGGGAAACACTTGCTCATGACTTATGTTTATTTTTAACGAGCTTGAACTATGTGCTAAAACTACTCGTGGGGGGTTTATTTTTTAATGAGCTTGAACCCTGCGATAACACTGATCGCCAGTCATATGATAAGGATGTCTCATTCAAGATGCCATTTTGAAGGGGATTGCATCTTTTGAAACTTTGCCCCGAATCCTTTCTTTATGCAAGCTAGGAAACGACCAGCCTTACGGGTTTAAAGGGTTAGAGGTCCTACAAATTTAAAAAATAAATAGTCTCTCTTTGCTTGCATGCGGAAAGGTTTGCATTCCCCCAGGTATAGCGAAAAATTTCCAGGTTACCATGAAAGTTCCCCGTGAAGTGGATCGAATGCTTTCTTGGCGATGTCTACCGAAATAAACAAAGGTGAGCGGTGTAGACGCATGCCACTCACATAACTTTAACGAAGTTATCTTATTCCATCCTAATCCCATTTTCCTATGAGGATGGGTGTGTCAGACTAGTCATATATCCTCCACGGAAACCCACTCTATACCCAAGGTTTCCCTGCCGAAATAGACCAGGGTGCATGCCCCCTGGGTTTCAGTCACATCCTCCTCAATCACTCACACTCATCAGGTGGACGAACTGGAGATCGATGAGACATTCCTTGTGTGAAAAGACCATTTAGGGATGGTATTTGACTATTTTCAATGTGTGAACCGGGGAATGACATTTGGTCCACGAGCTTGACCATTTTGCCTTCGTGCGGAAAACACATTACTCTAAAGAGTGAGGAGACGATGGCTCCCATGCAATAAATATAGTCGCGTCCAAGGAGTAGATTATAATCCAAGGGTACTTGAACTACCATTATGTTCATGTGAATGGTTTTCCTTCTCAAAGTAATGGGCACATTTGGAAGTATCCCTAAAGGTCGACTGGTTCCTTTGTTGAAGCCTATCCGATTTCTCATTTCAGGCAAAAGCGATGGCGAACCAAGCTCTTTCCAAGAAGTTGAGGAAAGGATACTCACAGAAGCCCCTTCATTGATGATGGTACCAGTCGTGACCATTCTGTAAGCTTGTACAATGATTCTGAATGGTACACTAGCTGGTAAATGGGGTCTGCCTAGTAGATTCCAGTCAAAGGAAACGACTAGGTTGCTTGGAGGTGGGACCGAATAGACGGCCGGGTAGGACTCTGATGAACTTCCTTCCTGCAATAAAGGAATGGCTGGATTGCCCCCAAGTTCATCGGAGTCTGTGTTTACGAAAAGAATTTTAATGGTGTCATTCTCATTCTCTTCAGTGATGGTATCATTCGAAGATGAACACTCTGAAGGAAAGACCAGGTCAACTGCCGTCTCGACCTTTTGGCTTTTGTCTGGTATGGATTGAGAGGGTTCATTTTCAATGATAGAAGCTTCGGCCAACCACAATGACGGGCTAGCTAGATTTTCAACCGGTGGTGGACTTGGCAAGAGTTTTTTATATCGAGGAGGGAGACACAACAGTGAAGCAGGACGGTCATCCAAAACTCTTTTAGCTTCATCAAGGAAGGGACAATGGTGGACGGTGTGATTGCCTTCACACAATTTACAAGGAAATCTAGGATTCCTTTTCTATCTAGGTGCTTCACTTTCACTAGTTGATAGTGTGCATTCAACATGATCATCAGAGGTTGACGCCACCGTTTTGTGCAAACGAGGAGACCAGTCCATTAAGATCTGTGAGATGCAGGGACAATCTCAGTGATAATGGTCTCCATTGCAAATGACATAAGGAGATTTAGGTTTAGACGGTGCGGTGTGAGGATTTTCTCTAGATGATGCTCGGTTTCCCCCTTTCGATTTTGGTTCCTTTTTCTTCTTTTCCTTTTTCTCTTTTTGCTTCTTCTTCTTCTCAGCTACTTGGTGTTTAGTTTTTCAGCTTTATCAAGCGAAGAGGGAGGAGAGGGAGAATCAGACGAAGTAGAAGGTTGGGAGGCAACTCTAGTGTCATCTAGTTGCTGACTTGACTATTCAAGAATTACGGGATTCTGAATGATAGAGGTAGAGAAGAGCCAGACAGGCAAAGGTTTTCACCCTCACTGCCTGCTCTGGGTGCCTCCAAGAGGTTTTCACCCAGGGATATTTTATTCCATTTTTTTTCTTTTTTCTTTTTTTTTTGCTCAGGGAGTGGTTTGAGTCGAGACAAGGACCTTCTCCACTACCAGCACTGATTTACCCAGAGTTTCAATGAATTCCTGCTTAGAAAGGGGCTTCTTGTATATTTTCAATCGATACCTGTTGACGAGCATGGGGATGGCTTCTTCATCAATGGTCCAAATAAGGACTGAACAATTGTCATTGCATTTTTCCACTGTATATGGTCCCAGCCATCTAGTTCTTAGCTTGCCCTTGAAATCTTTGTACCTTCAATCATACAGTAGCGCCCAATCTCCCGGCTGAAATGGTTTCTCTATGAGGTGTCTGTCATGCCATATTTTTCTTTTAAGTTGTACTACCTCCGAATGGAGAAGGGCCTGCATTCTCTGTTCATCTAATCTATTTAGCTAAAGAAATCTTTCTTTTTGAGAATGGCTAAGGTCTAGGTCCAGCTGAGCTTCCAGCCTTAATGTGTTATATTCAAATTCTATGGACAACAAAGCCTTCTTCCCATAGACCAACTCATAAGGTACGAAACCTGTGGTAGTTTTCCAAGTAGTGTTATAGGCCTAGGTGGCCTCAACCAATCAGTCTGCCCAATCTTTTCTGCTGCTGCTCACTACCTTAGTCAAAATCTCCTCCAAATCTCTATTAGTGACTTCCACCTGTCCATTTTCTTGGGGGTGATAAGGGGTGGAAGTTCTATGCTTAATATTACGATGTGTGAGTAGGTCTTGAACTAAATTGGAGGTAAACTGACTCCCTTGATCTGTAACTAGCTCTCTTGGGTAGTCAAACTTGTATAAGATATTTTCCATTAAAAACTCAGCTACCTTTTCCTCTGTTGTTGCTTTTATTGCCTTTGTTTCTACCCACTTTGTCAAGTAGTCCGTGCACACAATGATGTAAGACTTTTGTTTTGAAGGAGGGTTGATAGGACCCACAAAGTCCATGCCCCACTTCTCAAATGGCTCGAAAGTCACTTGAGGTTGCAGGGGCATCTCATCGCTTGGAGTCGGTTTCCCCATCCTTTGACATCGGCCGGATTGGCTGATGTATCTCCTGACATCTTGATGGAGAGTGGGCCAATAGTAACCCGCCTGCAAAATCTTGAAAGTAGTCCTCTTTGCTGCAAAGTGGACCCCACAAGGTCCATCATGACAGGTTAAGAGGATGTCAAAGACTTCCTCCTCCTAACACATCGCCTCAAAATCTGATTTGGGCCAAGTTTGAACAGGTTGCCCTCAATCCAAGTGAATGGGGTGCTTTTCCTCATGATCTTGCTCTTCTCTTTTGAGGACAGGTGTGGCGGAAACGGTGCTGAAACCAAGTAATCTGCTATATTAGAAAACCATGGAGAGAGTACTGAAATAGAAAATAAGTGTTCATCTGGCATTTGATCATCCACCATTCCTTATTCACTTGTAGGCAGATCTAGTTTAGACAGAAAATCAGCAACAACATTTTCCTTACCAGGCTTATCAACAATAGTCAAGTCAAGTTGTTGCAACAAAATTAACCATCTAATGATACGAGTGTTTACATCTGGTTTATTCATAAAATACTTAATTGCATCATGGTCAGTGTGTATGAATGTTTGATAACCAGTGATGCAGTGTCTGAACTTGTTTAAGAAATGGACTACAGCTAGGAGCTCCTTTTCGGTTACCGTGTAGTTTAATTCTTCCTTGGACAGGTTTTTGCTAACAAAGTATATGGCATATGGTAGCTTCTCTTCCACTTGTCCTAGGGCTACTCCTATAGCTTTGTTCGAGGCATCTGTGTGAATGTGGAAAGGTAGGGCCTAGTTTGGACCTCTCAAGATTGGGGCAGTTACCAGCTTACCTTCCAAGGCATCCAGAGACTCTTGACAGTTATCCGTCCATATAAACTCAACATCTTTATCCAAAAGACCAAACAATGGAGAGGCTAACTTGCTAAAATCTTTAATGAATCTTCTATAATACCTTGCTAAGCCTAGAAAACTTCGAACATCTCTTACCTTTTGAGGAGGTGGGACCCTTTGGATAATAGCAATCTTGTTGGGATCCACCTATAATCCTTGCTGAGAAATTGTATGACCTAGCACGGTCCCTTCAGTCATTAGGAATTCATATTTTTCAGGACTAAGGGACAGGTTCATTTCAATACACTTGGCTAAAACTTTTCCCAGGTTAGTCAATGCTTGTTGGAAGTTGGAACCATAAGGGATAAATTCATCCATATAGATTTCCACTGAATCATGAAACAGCTCAGCAAATATGCTCAGTACTGCTCTCTAGAAAGTGGTAGGAGCATTGTTCAACCCAAAGGGAAAGACTTGGTAGGCAAAGGTACCCCATGGACAAGTGAAAGTGGCCTTATCTTATTCTTCCGAGCTGATTTGGATCTAGTTGTACTCACTAAACCCATATAAGAAAGAGGAAAACTTCTTCCCTACCAGGCCATCTAACACTTGATCTATGAAAGGCAAAGGGAAATGGTCCCTCTTGGTAGCTTTGTTCAGTTCCTGATAATCTACACAGATTCTCCACTTCCCGTTTTTCTTTGGCACTAGCACCAAAGGAGAAACCCATTCACTATCAGAGATGGGATAGATGAATCTTGCATTCAACAACTTTTGCAGTTCTTCTTTGACAATGTCTTTGAGGGCTGGATTCATCCTCCTTTGATGTCGCCTAACTGGCTTACAATCTTCCTTGATGTAAATGTGATGAGTACAGACAGAAGGGTGGACTCCTTTCATCTCCTTATAACTCCAGGCAAAAGCATCCAAGTGATTCTTCAATAAGCTACATAGCTCTTTCTCCTAAGAGGTGGATAGGGTTGAGTTGATCCTCAAGGCTCTTTCTAGGCCAAATTCCACATTCCTAACTCAGAGAGAGGTCGGATCAGCCACACAGATATCAACTGAAGCATTGTCTTAGGTTTCTTCCACCAACTCTTCTAATGGCAATTCACTGGGGGGTGGATTCCAGATCAAGTTTTCAATAAGATCATCCTCGGTTTGCGGACCCCCCATGGTAGTTTCTACTATACACAATGGTGCAGAGTAGACTTCATCCTCGTCTTCCTCCTCCAACCAGAGGGGTAAATCATGTTCCAATAGAGGTTGGGTAGGAGGATAGAGGACTAACTGCTTGGACATATGCCCATTCTTGATTGTCATGTTCCTAGCTCCGCAGCTGATGTAGGCATCTGTAGTAGCCAACCAAGATCTACCCAAGATGAGAGGATACCCAATTAGATTTGCCTTTGGTAGGAGAACCAAGAAATCAGCGAAGTACTCCTAGGAATCAATAAAGACCACGACATCTTCTACCATCCCCTCAGGGGTCACGATGGAGCATTTTGCTAATTGTAGTACTGTCGAGGTCTTTCTTAGGGAGCCTTGAAGGTTGAGCTTGAGCATAGTGTCCCTGGTCATCACATTAATGGCAGCCCATAGATCAATCAAGGTATCGGGGATTATGGTGCCATTGATTTGGAGATCAACTACTGGACACCCGGGGTCTAGATATTTCGGACAAATTACCTGCCCCAACATCAACTCAGACAGTTTTCCATGACATTAATAATTGGGGCATCTCTCCTTCGCCTACCTGGGTGTTTAAAGCACTTCTCCTTGATCATCTTGTTGTATATGGGCACATCCTTTATGGCTTGGAGAAGGGGTATTTTTACACATAACTGTTTCAGTTCTCCTAGAAGTTCAATTTCTTCTGGGGTCGATTGTGTGGTTCGAGTTAGTCTCTTAGGAAAGGGTGGAATGGCTTTTGGTTTACTTTCCTATTTCTCTTCTTCATCCTCCTTAGGAGGAGGTTGACTATCTAGGAGGACCTTCCCAGATCGTAGGTTGATCTCCTTAATCTCCACAGCATAGGTAGGGCATGTTGTTTCTCCAGTATATACCTACTAGGCCTGTCTGTTATTGGGGTTTGGGTTTGGCTGAGTAGGTATTTGAGGTTGTTTTGGAGGAGAAGGAGGTAATGGTTGTGGTTGAGCAAGCGATGGAGGCAAAAGAGCAGGAGGAGAGTTGTATTGGGGCCTCCACCCCTAATGAGGTGCATTCCACTGAGGTTGTGGCTGAACATGAGAATGAAATGAATGAGCAGTCGATTGAGTATGGTATTGAGATGGATACGACCAAGGAGGGGGTGTGGATGATGAAGGATGAGCAGGGGACCGCAAGAAGGTATATGAGTGGATTGATTGGGGTTGAAATAATTCTAGGATGTCCCTTGCATTCCCTGCTGGTAAGGTATGGGTCCATGTGGCCTCCTTTGGTTCATGAAGTAGAGTGGTTCAGTGGCTCCATCAACCCCTTGGTATATAGCTTTAAATCCGAGTAAGGATGGGCACTGATTTGTAGGGTGGTCTGCTTCACAGACAAAACACACCTCTATGGAGTGCAATGGACACTCATTCCTAGGATGCTTCCTAGTGCATCTGGGACAAAATATGGCCAGAGCCCTCTCAGCTTCCTCTTTCTTCTTTTAGATTCGCAAGGTATCCATTTGCATGGCAATGGTCTGTCTCATCTCACTTTTGAAATCTTCCATCTGATTTGCAAACTCGTTTTTGGATAAGGGGTCACTGGCTAAGAGTTGACTTCCCCTACCTCTTTTTCTGGCTACCCTAGAATGGTTTCTAAACACAGCCTTTATGTCATCATAACGTAGCTGGTAGATGTCTCCCCCAACTATCAAATGGAGGGTATCTAGAAGGTCTTCAGGGACTCCTCGGAGTAGAACCAACTTCAGAGATTCGCGATCAAGTGTGCATCTGACCCTTTTATAACTGAGTTGAAACCTCTCTTTATAGTCTCCTAAAGATTCATCACTTCCCATGGTCATCTGAAAGATTTCTTCTTTTGTTTCCGTTGACCTACAGTAATCTTGGTATTTGTTGTTAAAGGCTTGCTGCATCTGAGCCCAAGTTGTGATACTGTTTCTAGGTAACCCCGTGAACCAGTGTAGTGTTGCATCCTTGAGGGTAGAGGGAAAGAGTTTCAACTTTTGCTCGTGTTCTATATAGTCATAGGTTCGACAAAGGACAACAAACTCAAACAAGAAGGTATCAGGGTCTTCAGTGGTCAATCCATGGAAGTGAGGTAAGGCTGAGGGAATTATGTTTTTCATCTTTGTGTCCCCATTGGTTTCTCAGGTGGGAAAGGTGCCTTCTATTCTCTTCTCATTTCCTATACCATTTTTTTTTTCAGCCATGGTCTCAGGAGGAACGTTTTCTTGCTCTTCTTCTATTATAGGATCTTCGTATGTCTCTGGAGGTTCACCTATAGGTTCTTCTGGATCACTGCCACCAAAGAAGAGAGAATGGTGACTTAGTGATGTGTTGGGGGTGTTAGGTATGAATTTTCCTGAATTGTCTCTGTTCTTACGAGGCATGAAAGAGAATCTCTTTCTAGGATTTTTTTGTTTCCTTTTCTTCTTGTACCTGCAAAAACTTGAAATGGATTGAACAGCAAATTGTAGCTAACTAAATAAACCTTGCTGAAATGAAAATTGCAAACATGAAATGAACGCAGGAAATGACTAATCTATGTTTCTGAAATGAAATTGTAGAATTGAAATGAAAGTAGGAAATGACTAATTTACATTTTCTCAAATGAAATTGTAGAATTGAAATGCTAATCTACGCTTGCAGAATTGAAATTGCAGAATTGAAATGAAAGCAGGAAATGTCTAATCTATGCTTGCTGAAATGAAATGAAAGAAAGAAATGTCTAATCTACTTTTGCATAAATGAAATGAAAG
Source organism: Pinus taeda (assembly GCA_000404065.3). Classification (NCBI taxonomy): domain Eukaryota; kingdom Viridiplantae; phylum Streptophyta; class Pinopsida; order Pinales; family Pinaceae; genus Pinus; species Pinus taeda. The sequence continues at coordinate 38,777 of APFE030079379.1, read as the reverse complement.
CAGGAAATTTCTAATCTACTTTTGCAGAAATGAAATTGCAGAATGGAAATGAAACAACTACTCTACTCTTCTTGAAATAAACTACTTAGCAGAATGTTGCAGTAGAAAATAGAAGAAAAGCAGTAATCACAAATACTCTGACGCTTCCACGGAAATGGTGCCAAAAATATGGTGGGATCCAATACTGTAGTAATGATGCTGCAACTCCTGGGACTCCCTTCTTTATTTTTATCAACCCGGTAGTTCGTAACAAACTTGGAAGCGGCGGTGCTGTATGCACAAGTACTAGCTCTTACTCCAGGCTGTCACTTGATCAGTTGGCACAAGTTCGCTAGGAGATCAAGCCAAATTCTATGAGTTCTCAGAAGAGACTTTTGATTGTGATGGAAGAACGCTAACTCAAAAGAGGCTATTCTACTTGCAGAAAGAGGATGAAAGCTGAAAGGAAATGTAAACCCTAGTTTTACCCACTAGCCCTACTTTTGCAAGAAAAAAGAGATGAGACTATTGAAATGGATGCCATGGACTACTATCAAGGGAAAATGAATTTAATTAAGCTATTTTTTAACAAAAATGTGGAAGAACCATCTTTTTATACTTTTGAGCAATTTTATGCAGAATTATTATGGTTGTGTTTTAACTATTTGGATGTGCAGAGGTTTGGTGGTGAAAGGAGATAGATTTGGTTGTTGTAGATGATGAGGAATATGTGGAGAGGACCTAAGGAGTCCCTAGCACTGTTCTAGAGAATTCCATTGTGATCAAATTTCAAAAAATCACTCGCATGAACTTCTACAGGAAGTTTGCAGGGGACCTACAAGAAATTCTATAGGAAGTTCTACAAGAGTAAGCTGAAAGTGATTTTTGAAGGTCTGGAGGAGGAAAAATGGTGGGAAAAAGAAAATGAAGGTTGGATGAGGGTGTTATAGGTTCTAAGACTCTATCAATGAAGATCAAACATGAAGGTGATGGTTGGATTAGTTCAAAGGATAACAAAGCGATTTTGCACAAAAACATATAAATTAGGGCTGTTTGGGAAAGTGTGGCGAAAGAGTGGAGAAAACCTTGAGAAATGGACTAGAGTAGGTTGGGTGATGAGTGGATGATAAGATGGGATGGTATTCAAGTGAGTTGCACACCTGCTTCTAAAAATTGATTCAAGGAGAATTTAAAAATCATAGTTTTACCTATTTTAACCTAATTCTGCCCTAAAAAACTAGAGAAGTGTTGAACATAATTTTATGGACAGGAAATGATGCAAAAAAGCTATGAAAACAGAACAAGGAAAAATCCAAGCATGTAAATACAACTGATATCAACTTCTCCGACTAGAATTCACACACTTGTAATTGCATTGGAAAGCAAAAACAATTTTTTGGTGACAGCAAGAGTGCTTTGGTCTCAATTCATGGTCCCAAGGAGGGAGAAAGGAGCTGAAAGCTTACTTGGTAGCCTTTTTGTGGATATTTTCTATTATTGTAGCAAATTAACTAATCAACTTGAAGCAAGAACAATTATTCTAATCATCAAAGACAACCTAAGTAATAAAGCAAGATCTAATCTAACTAATATAAATTATTTCATGAATGCAAGAAAAACACATATAAATACAAGAAGGAGGTATTGGGCACTTGGGTTGGGCCCAAACCCAAGAGATACAACCCCCTTAGAAAGATCAGTTCTGGTTCAAGCCTGAATTCTTATTCATTGATAAAAAATACTAGTCATATCACAATATTGTTTACAGAAAGAGCTTGAAAATGAGTTGAATGCAGAGTTGCACTAAAGTGTGAAAATAGATTGTTCAATAGCTAACCTACTGAGGCCAAAGGCCTTCTTATTTATACAACTTGAGGACTCCCAAAAGTCCTCCTAAACTTTAGGAACTCAACTGCCAAAATTTGCAGATAACAACAACTTCATTAGACCTGCTAGGTTACCCTTGTGATCATCGATGTGTTGGCCTTTGAACTCCGAGATGCTGGTGGAGAACTCAAGGAAGGGGTCATTAATGTAGGAGACAGCCTTCCTATAAGTACTTAGCTTGGTTTCTTTGAGTTTTGGCTATCAATCTACTCATAAATGCCTCATCTTTGTCCAAAAATGTCCAAAAATCTGCAATAAACACTCATTAGACTTTGTGGCAAAATGACTATCCCCATTCACTCAATTAACATAAATATACTCAAAAACATGCACAAAGCTATGGAAAATGGTGGATTAAATGGAAACAATAGGCAAAATGAGCCCATATAGTTACCTATTTCTGGGGCTCATCAATTACCGAGAGAACTCATCATAGTTCAAGAAAAGCCTTGAGCTTGGCTAAGGGCTCAAACCAAACTTATTTCACTTTCTTAAACTACTATTCACCTTTCCATACCCCCAAGACAATGTTTTCACCTTCAAAAACCATTCGGATACCCTCCTGTAGCATTACAACCCTGCTTGTAGCATTACAGGCCTCCTGTAGAAATGCTCTGTAGAAAATCTGTAGTAGCATTTTTCTTAATTAGTTTTGACCCACAGTGCATCTTTGAACTAACATAGATGAAAAATGACCTCTAGCTATATAATATGATTAGAAAATGCTCCTATGCCACTCCAAACCTTCCTTGTCTTCATTGCAGAAGAAAGAGTAGAGTTAGTTTCTTTAACATGCAAACAGGTTATTGATTTATGAGAAAGTATGAACTAGGTATATGGAACCTATGACTCTGATTCGTAGTTTGATGAATTATGCAAGATAGATGAGTTTTTTTTATGGAATTATATGGGGTAGTGTGATCAATTCTGCAAGATAACATAGCTTCATTTCTGCAAGTAGGTTAGCCGTTATCTTTTCATGAATTGAGTAATTAGGGTTTTACAAGTTGAGTCAATGGAATTTCTATTTTCATACCTAGAAGAAATTTCAAATTTTTCCTTTTATCAAGCTTCCATTCTAATTTAGTAGAAAGAAGGGATTTTGAGCACTTTTTGATCTAATGTCATAATTGAGGGTGGCATGAGTGGAATCCCATCTATTGTACACATAGCATTGCCACCTCGAATTTTGTATAACCCGGGATGATAAATTTAGTTGGGGATCCTTTGGGAGTTGCAACGTTCTTGGTGCAATACCAGGGCTCACCACTTTTTGGCGTTGTTTCTGGGGAGGTGTCTAGGTATATTTTGTTTCTACTTAACTATTTTTTTTTGTTTTTCATATAGTTTTGAACAAGTAACATAAAATAAAAAGAGAAAATTTTTCTTTCATGCCTCATAGGAGTAGAGATACTCAAGGAAAATTCTTACCAAAAACCACCACACCCTCAAGAAATCAACCTTCGCTCTTCTTCGGTGACTGTTAGCTTCCCTCCTGACTACAGAGGAGTTAGAAGACCCTCTAGCTGAGCAACCTAAATTTTTCGAAGAACCTGTTGGGGAAGAAGAAGAACCCACTTCACCTACCCAAAATATTGCTAAAAATGGAGAAAATGAGGTTGTCCCTATCATAAAGACCAATGGAGAGACTAGAATGAAGAATATAAACCCTACTTCCCTTCCACACTTCCATGGCTTAACCTTTGTGGATCTTGATACTTTCATGTTTGAATTTGTTGTTTTTCGTAGTACCTATGACTATGCCTCTAATGAAAAAAAGTTGATGTTATTCCCCTCTACCCTTAAGGATGCATCCTTGTGCTGGTTTATGGGTCTGATCGGTGGTAAAATCATTACCTAGGCCCAAATGCAACAAGCCTTTAATAAAAAGTACAGGGACTACTATAGGTCCAAAGAAACCAAGGAATAAATCCTTAGGATGACTCTTGGACTTGATGAATCCCTAGAAGTTTATCAGGAGAGATTTCAACTTAGTTATAGGAGGGCCAACAACATCCTTGATCCTAAATCACTCAAACTAGTTCTTCTCCAATGAATCAGGGAAGACATGTTGGATACCCTCAAGATGCTCTCTGCAGGAGATATTTATCATTGATCCTATTATTACATTCAAGCTATCTTCAAGAATCACTCCAGAGCTGCTATAAAGAAGGGTAGGGCTATTCAAGGCTTGGTTAGTTCCTCTCCCTCCACAACTTCCATTAAGAATGAGATAGGAAACATGTTGGAGGATTTAAATAGTGAAATGTTGCATTCCATTGCATTGCAAATGGATACCATGCAAATCCAAAGAAAACAGGAGGAAGAACAAAGGGCAGTAGATATTTTCTACCCAAAATATACCAAAAGAAATCATTAGGGGAATTTTGAGGTCTAAAATGGGTATCCTAAGGAAATTATTAAATAATAGTGGAAATAATAAAAATAATATTAGATTACATCATCAAATTTTAGAGGGAAAAAGGAAAAAACTATTATTCCAACTCATATTTTCAACTTATCTTCCTATGGGTTTACTGAAATTTTGAGCGAAAACACTCATTGGATGCACAATTTGATTCCTCATCCAAGGAATACCCATTTTTCATATTTGTGATTGACCCTACTACATGGAAAGTGAGAAATGCATGAAAAATGTGATTGCAATCACATGTTTTCATCTATTTCTCATTTTTATTGTAGCAGGGTCCATCAAAAGTATGCAACATGGGTACTCCTCGGATGAGGAATCAAATTTTTCATCCAACAAGTACACTTGTTCGAAATTTTTGTAAAGCCTTAGGGAGATAAGTTTAAAATAAGAGTTGAAAATGTAGTTTTATTATTTAACTATTTTTTAATCTTTTTACTTTTTTACTCCAAAAATGGTGAATCATATCATGGTTGACATCATCATCTTCAATCATATTGGTTCTTATAAAGTTTATTTTGGTTGTATGTTTTTCTTAGGAGGTCCATTTTAAACCTTAATATCCCCCTAATGCTTAGGAATGTGTGCCCCTTAAATTTCATAAACGTTTGCCTAGTTTGTTAAGAAAATCATGCAACATACAAGTTCCCTTCTTTTCCAGGACTAAAGCCTATATATCAAGGAGAAGAAGGGGGGTCAAAGGACTTTTTTTCATCAATCAAAGAAGACCTCAAGGACCTAAGCCATATTAACAAGGCATGCAAGGTGCACACTAGTCTTATTATAATCCAAATCAGACTACACCCTTCCAACCTTGGTACTCTTCCAGTCACCCATCTTGGTCCACACCCCCTTCTTAGCCTTATGCTCCTCCATATGCTCCTCAGCCTATCAACCATCCTTTCCATCCATATCCACCCCAATCTTTTCAATGGGGCAACCCATCACAAGAGTGGAGGCGTAAAGTTAACAAACCTCCTACTTTATTGCCTCTACCCCAACCTCAGACATATCTCACTCATCCTACTCCACCTAAGAAACCTCAAATTTTGGCTCAACCAAATCCGAGCCTGAACAACAAGAAAGCCCAGTAGCTTTATCGTGGAGAGACGTCTTACCCTGCTTATGCTGTGGAAATCTAGGAGACCAACCTTCAGGCTAGGAGAGTGCTTCCAGATAACCACCCACCTTCTCCACCCGAAGAGCTTGAAGGAGAGAAGGAATAGGGTGTTCCTCAAGTCAACCCACCTCCTTTTCTTGAGAGCTTAATCTGCCCTAGCCACCACACCCCATAAGAGGTTGAACTTTTGGGAGAATTGGATAATTTTTGTGTTAAAATAACCTTTCTCCAGGATATTAAAGATGTTCCCATATATAATAAGCTCGTCAAGGATAAATGTTTCAAAAATACTAGGATAATAAAAATAGACACCCCCATCATAAATGTTGTTGGGAAATGATCTGATTTGATGCTTGGGAGGGTGATCTTCCCGAAATATCTAGACCCTGGAAGCCCTGTAGTAGATGTGCTCATTGATGGCCTTATAGTCCCTAACACCCTAATTGATTTTGGGGTTTCCATCAATGTGATGACTAAGGAAACCATGCTAATGATAAACCTCCAAGGAGCTTTGAGAAATATCACCAAAGTGTTGCAACTTGCAGACAGATCTACAGTATCTCTTGAGGGAGTTGTTGAAGATGTTATCGTCTCCATTGACTCTTGGGAGTATCCTATTGATTTCTTGGTTCTTCGGCCCAAAAAAAAAGTTCGATGGCTATCCTCTCATCTTGGGAAGGCCATGGTTAGCCAGTACTGATGCTTACATTACTTGTAGGGCTGGGAACATGACCATTAAGAATGGACACTTGTCTAAACAATTGGTATTATATCCTCCTATTCAGCCTTCCATTGAGCATGGATTACTCATTTAGCTAGAAGAGGAGGAATAAGATGAACAATATCACACCACCCCTCACCCAATATGCACTCTGGAAATCATTACAGGAGGGGGGCAACCTGATGAAGAATATCTCATTGACCACATCCTTCAAAATCGACCTCCCACTTCCATACCCATTGATGAGTTCATGAAAGGATTTGAGAGTAATCATTAGGATGACTTATGCCCTATTGACTCAAGTTCATACCATGTCATGACTATAGAGTTTGACTCATACAAAACCTTAGAAATCAACCCTTGTCTCTCGGCCAAACAGGAAGACAAATTGTGCAAAGTGTTGAGGCAACACCTGGAAGCTTTTTCTTGGGACTATAAGGAAATGAAAGGTGTGCATCCCTCAGTGTGTACCCACCATATTTACATCAAGGAGGGATGCAAGCATGTGTGCCAACCTTAGAGCAGGATGAACCCAACTCTTAAGGATATTATCAAGGAAGAACTGCAAAAACTATTGGATGAAGGGTTCATATACCCTATTTCATATAGTGAGTGAGTATCACCTCTCATGTTAGTTCCCAAGAAGAATGGGAAGTGGAGGATCTATGTGGATTACAGGGAGCTCAACAAGGCCACAAAGAAGGACTGTTTTCCCTTGCCCTTCATTTACCAAGTCCTAGTTCGCCTTGCACGGAAGAAAGTCTTCTCCCTCTTGGATGGATTTAGTGGATATAATCAAATCCAAATTTGATTCTAGCTTTAACAGGAATGCAAAAAATTATCAATATAATCATAAACACAGAGATGCAGCGGAAAAACACTTCATTTCATTAATAGAAAAATATTGAACTATGCTTATAAACAAAATGGAAATAATATAGCTCGAGCAATGGTAGTTTATCTCTAAGAAGAGATGTGGCATCTACATGCCTCTGAACTATGTTACAATTAGGCTTAAGGGCCTATTTATTATTAGAAAACATGACAAGACTGTAAACAACCAAAACCCTAACCCCAAGAGACATAACACCAAGAGTTTGTGGGACCCGTTGGGGTTATTTGGGTAGCCAACTTCCCGAGGTCATAACTAGTCATATTATCTCTATTTGGCATGCACAATACTTTGTTGGAAAGGTATCTCTAGGTACTACAGGTTTTTCTATAGGCCTTATTGGGCCTATCATAGACCCCCAAAAAATGTAGTTTAGGAGGTCAAAACTGCTCTAGAAATTTAGGATGCGAAAAACTGTTAAAAATAGTAAATGCTGAAATGAACAAGGAAACCTATGAGGCTGACTGGGGGGTCTAGGTGGAATAGACAGGTGGCCACCAATATCCACTTGGATCATTCCTCCCCCCTTTGGAAGCAATGGTCTCCATTCAATGCAGAGCCTCCATGAGGTGAGGAAATTAATGTTGAACCTGATCCCTGGTGAATCACTTGTCCTGGGGAAGGAGTTGGCCTACTTTGATAGCTCGAAATGCTATATCCATTATTGGAAAGTGTTAGTGATCTATGTGTCCATCATCTGAGCAGTTGTGTTTTGTTCCATGCAGTCCAGGTTGGGCTCTGTTGGTGTGAGTTGTTCTACAATGTCAGATGTGGCGAACAATGGTGGAAAGTATGGTCAAAGGAGATCTACATTGAACACTGGGTGCAAACCAAGGAATGGTTGGATACTAAGCTCGAAGGCATTGTCACCTATGACCTTGGCGATGGTGTATGACCCATATCAAAGCGGGTGAAGCTTGCGGTGGGGTCCAACAAGGCGCTCCTTTTGCAAATGTAGCCAAACTTTGTCGCCCACTAGAACTTGTGTGACACTCGATGTTGATCACGACACTACTTGTACTTAGCATTGGCTCTATCCAATATATCATGGACCTATTGGCGGATGTGTTGAATGCATTCAATGAATCTATTAGCCCTTTCAAATTAGGGTTGAACTTGAGTCTAATATACTTGAATGACTACAAATGGTATGGCCACATCAATGGGGCATAATGGCTAAAAGCCCAACCCTACCTGAAAGGGAATGTGGCCTATTAAGTTGTGGAGAGATCTATTGTACCTATGTTGGACATAGGGGAGACTTTCATCCCGCATTCATGGATGCTACGAGCTGTACATGGACAAAATTTATACGATCATCCTGTTGACAACCTTTGTTTGGCCATCACATTGGGGACATAAAGTCATGGACTTAGTAAGTTTTGTATCCAGCATCAACCAGAGACTTGACCAAAATGAACTCAGGAATTTGCTATCCCTATCGAAGACAATGGACTATGGGATCCCAAAGTGTACCCATACTTGCTCAAACAAGAGCTTAGTAGTGGCATCTATCGTGATATTCTTCTTGTAGGTCGCCATGATGGCCATCTTTGAGAACTTATTGATGATCATGAAAATGCAATCATTGTCATGCTTAGTAGAAGGAAGGCCCAACATGTAATGCATGGAAACAGATTCCCAAGGCTAGATAGGAGTAGGTATTGGAGTATACAAGCCTTGATTCATGATGGTTTTTTTGGAAATGGTGCAGACGGTGCTGGATCTAATATACTTTCCAACATCCTGACGAAGTTTTGACCAATAAAAATACTTCTACAATATTGCCACTATTTTGTCTACTTCGAAATGTCTAGTGACGTGATTGTAGTGTGCCTCCAAAATCATCTTCGCAAGCTCACTTGAAGGAACACATATGTGTCCTAGGTGGCATAACAGTGCACCCCAAAGGTGAAAATTTGGAACTTGCTTACCTTCCAGGATTGTATGGTATATGTTGTCGACTTCTAGATGATTCTTGTAAAGATGTGGCCACCCCGATGTCTCATGCCCATAGGAGTCAAGCACAGTGATCAGTGCCATGACTGATGGTTGGCTGAGGCAATCAACAACATTATTTATTTTTCCTTTCTTATACTTAATGTTCAAATGGAACTGTTGCAAATATGTGGACCATTTTTTATGGTGATCGTTCAACAACTTCCCTTGTGTCTGTATGAACTATAGAGGTTCACGGTCTGTGTGGATGACTTCCTTCCCCAGAATGTAATGCTTCCATTAACAAAAGGCCTACACAATGAAATACATTTATTTGTCATAAATGGGGTACTTTCAAACTGTGTCTGAAAATGTCTCACTATGGTAAGTGACTAGATGCCCATGTTGAGTAAGAACCACACCAATAGCATAGTTTGAGACATATATCTCAATCTCAAATGGTTATTGTAGGTCTGCTAATGTGAGCACTAGTGTAGAATAGAGGCGATTCTTTAACTCGAAGAATGCTTGTTGTTGGGTTTCCAAGCAAAAAGACTTTTCTCTCTCTTCCCTTCATGACTTGACTTAAAGGCCAAGTGATATGAGAGAAACCCAACATGAAACTACGGCATAAACTGGCAAGACCCAGAAAGTTGTGGAGCTCTATTAGAGTGGTTGGGGCTAGCCAATCTCGAATGACTTGTATCTTGGATGGGTCCACATGTACACCCTGCTCATCAATGATATACCCAGATATTGAACCTGGGTCAGGCCAAAGGTGCATTTCTCCAAGTTAGCACACAACTTGTGTTGGCGCAAGGTTTGAAGAACCTGTTGAATATGGTGGAGGTTCTCTTCTCGAATATTGTTGAAGATAAAGATGTCATTTAAATACACCACCACAAATCCATTGGTGAAGGTTCATAAGATGTCGTCCATTAGTCTCATGAAGGTTGCAGGGGCATTCTTCAATTCAAATGGCATGACCAACCATTCGAAAAGGTCATCCTTGGATTTGAAGGTAGTCTTCGACACATCAAAGGGTTTGATAGGCACCTGGTGATAACCTAACTTCAATTCAATCTTTCTAAAATATTTTCCCCCCTTGAGCTGGTCCAAAAGGTCATCAACCATAGGGATTGGGCAACTATTCCAGATAGTGATCTTGTTCAATGCCCGATAGTCAATACAGAGCTTCTAGGTCCCATCCTTCTTCTGTACCAATACAATCGGGCTCCCACAAGGTGATGAGCTTGGCATGATGTGCCCTTTCTACAATAGTTCTTGAATATTCCTCTTTATCTCATCGGTATCGAGAAAAAAGCGTCGATAGATCAATCCATTGGGTAGCGAAACTCTTGAGATTAGATAATTGTAGTTCTTGACCTGATAGTGTAGAGGTACCCCTGTGACTGAGGCAAAAATATCCCTGTATTCCTCAACAACCTTGCCCGCCTGCTACTGTTGTGCGAAGGAGCCCTACCTGCAATCCATGGCCACAACCTTCTTCTTTCCCTGGGGGCGAATCATAAGGAAAACAAATTCCTTGGTCTAGGAAATGATCTCACTAAATTTCTTAGTAGTGATCAAAGAGATGGTGGTAGACGGGGCTACCTCCAGTAACCTGTACAACTTATTAGCCAAAGTAATAATCATAGAGCGAGGTCTAGAATCATCATGTCACTTCCACAAGTATGGTTGTGGTAACAATACATAAAAAACTTCAAGAGGAGCAATGTCACAAAGTACCTCATCTGTGAAGGGATTGATGCTCTAGGGAAGACAACACTGCTAGTTGACACAAATATCTTGTCCTTGCTGAAGCCACCCATTGGTGTACAGTTGTGGATGTGCTATAGTCTTTAGGCCCAACCGGTTCATGACCTCTACTGAAATGAGGTTCTTTTGGCTCCCGTTGTTGACAGTGAACTGTAGCAGAGAAGCCTTCATCCACATCTTTGAGTGGAAGGAGCATTCCCCCTCCTCTGGATATTTAGGCTCAATATTCTCGATCTTGGTGGTGGCCATGGTGGAACTAGGTTATGCATCAACAATCAACTTCCCTTTTTTAGTTCCCTTATCAGGTTCGGGTTCCGAGTTGGAACCTGCGTCTGATTCGGAAGCCTTCAGCTTGGCCACCAATGAATTCTTAGCCCAACACCCTCTTGTATTGTGAGTGAAGCTCTTATGAAACTCACACCATTTTCCCATGTCCTTCTTCATCCTTAGGGTCTTGTTCTTTGCTTGTGGATTTGCTGGCCTGTCCTGGGTAGTAGTGCCTTGGCTTGGTTCTTTTTTCTATGTTTTGGGGATTCCATTTCCTTACTTTGGATTCATAGATCCACAGTCTCACTGCTTATTTTTAAAATTCTTCTTAATCTTGATAGCATAACAATACATCGTGCTGACTGAAAAAATGTCCAGGAACTCCATCTCGTCCTCGATGTACTTGTGTAAATAACCATGGAACTTGAGCACTAAATTCCACTCAGTTACCTTGATACCCAAATTCGTGTGAAGGGTATGGAAATTATCTGTGAACTCTGACACATATTGGTCCCTTCCCCACCGTAGTGTGGTCCACTTTATGTATTTGTCTTCATAGCTCCTTAAAAAGTAATACTTTCCCGATTGGAAAAGTCATGAACTAAAAAATATCCTTCCAATAGATTTAGCCATTTATCTATGGTGTTTGCATCTATCAAGCCTTTGAATATGGGAATATTCAAGTTAAATTGTACCTTAAAGGAGTGGCCCCTCTAGAGTAGCTGCAAGATGAAGATGCATTGCCTGTGGGTAGTTGTCAAAGGATCTGGGAAAATTTATCCATCATCGCATCCCTTTATCGCTCAAGGGCTTCCTTGAGAAACATTCTAAAAGGATCTCCTACCCCCTCATCTTTGTTTTCTTCCGCCAGGGGTGGTCATCAGGTTTTGCGAGGCTAATCTTGCAATATTTCAACTAGATTAAGCCCTAAATCCTTATACTCTAACCTCGTTGGGGACATGTAAAGAAAAATAGAGAAAGAGAAGACTACTCTGATACCAGTAACCAAACTTAAACAAGAATGCGACAACTTACAGATATAATCATAAACACAGAGATGTAGTAGGAAATAACTTCATTTCATTAATGGAAAAATATTGAACTATGCTTACAAACAAAATGGAAATAAGATAGCTCAGGAAATGGTGTCTTATCTATGAGAAAAGATGTGGTGACTACATGTCTATGATATGTGTTACAATGAGGCTCAAAGGCCCATTTATTATTGGAAAATAAGAGAAAACCCTAAACAACCAAAACCCTGACCCCAGGAGATGTAACATCGAGCGTTTGTGGGCCTTGTTTGGTTTAGTAGGGTAGCACACTTCTTGGGGTCATAACTTGGTCATATTATCTCTATTTGGTATATATGATACTTTGTTGGAAAGGTCTCTCTAAGTACTATAGGTTTCATCATGTTATCGTTATATGATTTTGAAGATTGGCAAGAAAAAAGTCACAAAAGATATATCAAACCACTTATGAGTGTAGGACCTAGCCTTCCTGGACCTAGAGAGGGCTCTCTCTATACAATTATGTTTTAACTTTGTTTTTAGTGCTGGAATATTTTAGGCTAGATATTAAGAATGAAAATGTTGTTTGCTTGTTTGTTCCTTTGGTTAGAGAAAGATTATTGTTAAACATTTTCCATTGGGCAATGGAGTCACAGGCCAGGTGGCAACATCAATTTTATAGAATATTTACAGAGCAAGCTAATTGTCCTCACTAGATCTTTTAAAGCGGAATGATAAATTGAATGATAGATAATGATATCGGTTAGGATTACAAAGCATGTAAGTATTTTGTAATCTTAATTCAGAAGAAAACAGAAAGATTGTAAATATAGATAGCAGTAAGATGCTCCAACAACATGTCTTAAACTATGATATCTATTTTAGAATGAGAAGTGAAAATTCATGGATAAGTAAACAGAAATACATTAAACACAGACAGAAAAAAATCACTTGGTCAAAATAGATCAAGTATCCTGTAAACTGCCCTTTTATTGATGCTCTAGCTTGAAATTACAATACTCCAAATAGAAAAATAGTTCAGATGACTAGGGTCCAATCCCTAATACTCCCAATGCATGGAGTATTTAAACAAAAACTACAATGCTTTGCCTTGTACACTTGGCAATCTATTATTTATTACAATGAAGGAAAAATTTACTAATGTAGCTAAAGAGTAGCCACGCTGAGAATACTGGGACAGGTGTCCCTCCTTTTCTTGAATGTTTTTTCCTGAACTCTTAGTTAGACTGGATTCGTTTTGCTGAGGTGGTTGGTGTTGACTCAAACCTATATGACTACAATAGTCATCCTTCTCTCGTTATTCTTGGTAGTCACATAAATCACTCCATGCTTCCCTTTCAAGGATCTTAATTTTAATTAACCTTCGGTACACCTCGTCAGCATCAGCATATTTGGCAAATGATGGCTTGAACAAAAATACATGATTCAGCTGATGTTGAATGTAAATCTAATTGCTTATTACTTCTAGTAAAGATTTTCCTATTATGTTGCCTTTGATATTTGACACATTTGCAACATTTGTGGCTATGCCTTGAAGCTTCTTGACATAATCCGCTCCATCCATGATTTTGTCATTTATAACAAACAAAAAGGGAAGACCCTTTTGGTGCAGAGGCTGCATTCTGTTAAAAAACGTGTTTTCTGTCAACTCTAAAACTTGGCAATTTTCCTTCAGTTGCATATTTAAACTCTTCTTTTTCAATAGCTTCTTGACTTGTCATATGGTCTTTGTCCTGTCTACCACTCCCAAGTCTTCCAAATCATATTTGTTTCTTGCATTCAGGAAATTGATAGTTCTATTTGTTGTCTCTGGCATATCTCTCAACTCTGTGTTGGTGGCCAAAATGGATTCTTTGGCTTTTTCTAGAAACTCTTTCTGATCAAATACAATTTGGGTGCTAGGCTAAATTTCATTCATCCCATCTATGATATTGTGGCAAATGATTTTCTTAACCCTCCCTATAATATTCCTAATGGAGGATTCTTTTTCTGACTTCTAAAGCTTCTCAATAAATGCCTTAGTTCTCTACATCTCTACCAAGTGGTTGTCTTCGGCCCTTTTAATCCGGTCTTGCAGCACACTAACTTTGGATTCCAACCTTTTATCTTATTCATTTTGCAGATTCATTCCCTCCATATATTTTACCAACTATTCTGTACTACTTCCTTCTCCTGTTGTTGTACCTATTGGAGTAGTTATGGGAAGGGCCATTAGAGGAAGGGTCTCCATTGTGGTGATAGACATCTATGCTTCTTTTTCTTTTTCTTGCACCATCTTTTCCATCTCTATCTCCATCTGTTGGATTTGGATGGACTGCTCTACTATAAGTTTCATCACGTCACCTTTTATGCTCTCTATTTCCTCTACTTCCTTGGTCTGTGGGTCATGTGTAGCAGGCAGATTCAGCTGCTTCTTTAGAGCTGCACTATCTAGCTCTTTCTTCTTTATCACTTCTTCATCTGCCTTGGTATCTGAGGGATCATTCCCAATTTTTATTATTAATTCTTCCAAAGACTTAATCTTGGTGTCCTTTGATAATTATGAAACTCTCTCCATTTTCAACTAAGAATGAGCATTTGAAAGGGCCACCTGCATTTTAAACAAGTTCATTGAAGTGTTGGTCAAAGTAGATGAAATCATTTCATCTGTTTGCTTGTGCATATCTAGCTGATAAATTGGATGCACATTTTTGACATCAAACTCAAATGAAGTCTACTGGAGTTTTAGGCTCTCATGTTTGCACCTCCAAAGATTCCATATGAATCTTTCCCTTCTCCGAGTCAAAGGCAGAGATAAGTCTACCTTGTGCGTTGTACATTGCTTTGAAAACTGAGCATAATTTCTCTTCTTAATCATTGCATTCCTAATTTTGATTTCCCTGAAGGTATCAAGTATAATTTCTTCTTTCTCTTTAGTAACCTTTGTAGATAAGGACACTTGAAGATCTTGTTGTCTTTCTGAAGTTGGAGTAGAAGGAAATGATTGTCCTCTAGCTGGTGAAGAATATGGAATATCAATTATTTTGATCACAATCTATGGTGGTGATCCTTTATCTATATCCATATGTTGGTTTCTAGCTTTCTTTTTGTACTTCAATCTGAACTCTTTTATGGAAATATCAGTTCTTGGTGACTGCTCTTCTCTAGATCTCTTCCCTGTTATTCCTTGCTCTGGATCTTGTCCCTTTTCAGACCTTTCTTCAGTAGTTTGTTTCTCTTGTGGCCTTGGGGTTTGTGCATTGGATGAGGAGATTACCTGCTCCTAGAACTCCTGTAATGTATATGGTATCCACTCTATTTGAATCATGTATTTTTCAATTTCAATTCTTTGAGTGTGGATCTAGGTCATGGATTTATTTTCCGCCCTCTTCTTAGAAATAATACCCCAAGGGTCATAAGATAAAGTGAAGCTATGGGTGAAATTCATATCTCTTAGTCTTTTATCTGCCTCCTCTCCTACAACTCTATTATTTCAAATGAAGGGACCAATTTGGGACTTGATCCTAAATTGGGATTTCTTCTTGGCTCCTACCAAAGGCATCTCATTTGCACTGATCATCTGTCTAATATACTCTAATGCAAAGATCCTCGCGGGGAGGCACTTTGGCAGCTTGTAGGGGGCAATTCACAACCATACACTCTTATTTCAGTGTAGTTTTGGTACAAGTACCAATCACCAGTTCTGGCTTTATCAAACAGTTGCATAATTCTTTTTATACGTTCACTTATCATTGGTTCTGCAGTTCCACTGAGGAGTCTCATTGCTGGGTGTACAAACATTTTCACAAATGCCATGTATCTGAAATCCTTTTGATCTTTCATAAACAAGGTTTTCCAAAATATGACTGATTGAGGTTGACCTTCATCATTCATTTTTCTCAATGAAAACGGAAACCTGTCTACTTGAAAATACATAAACATGTAAACCAACACTAAGGAATAACGAAAAACTTCTTCTGTGAAAAAGTTGACAAGCTATTCATGAATTACATCTGCTAGAAAATGGATGAAGTTGAAAATGATTAGGGGCTTGGATTCAGTGGAGAGGATGGATAAGAAAGCTATAATAGCTTCATCAAGCCATTGATCAGAATAATAGCCAAGTAGGTAGGAAAGAACTGAGGCAATATGTCTGGTTTTGTTAGGGTGTTAGAAAATTATATATTACAGAACAATGGAACACATAAAATATTGCAGAAATATAAACACAGAAAACACATAAAACAAGAGAGAGACACAGATATATGTGGTTCACCCAGTTTGGGCTACGTCCACCCTGAATAGCCAGTCCTTCCTTTCTATTATCCAACAAAATGAAGAGACACAACCTACAACAGATTCACTGTAATATACTCTGTTTTCTCTCACAATCTCACCTATCTATTTCTCGCTCAGAGAATACACAGCCTCAAATACAATGCCCTCATACAAAGAGAGGGGTTGCCTTCTAGGGAAAAAAACCCTAAACTAAATAAAAGTTCTACCGTCAGATCATCCTCCTAATGAATGGTCCAGATTGACTAGAAATTACTATACTTTTACAAGGCATTTTTACATCTAATTTTAGCTTCGGGGGCGCTACCCCCAAAACCGCCCCTCGGGGACCGGTGGCCCCTAGACCCCCCAGCCGGGGGGATCGACCCCCATGAACCCCTGCAGGGCGTACAAGTCCCCCCTGCACCCCCCCGCGTGGAGGGGTGTACAAACTTCCTGAGGTATACATCCGGCTGAAACAAAGACCTCTAAATAATCATGCTCCACAACCAACAATCTCCCACTTGGAGAATGATTGTAGCAACTCCACCACTGCTTCATTTGTTGCACAATGACTCCTCTTTGGACCTGGTTGTTTCTAATCTTCATCGTCATCCTTGAAGACTAATTGAAACGGAGCATGTACTTAGTTTCTCCCTAGTTACAACTTTTGTTAGCATAGGTGTAGGATTTTGGCTAGTGTGTATCCTTTCTAGCTTCAACTCTCCATCTTCCAACACTGATTGTATGAAATGGTACTTGAATTGTATATGTTTAGTCTTGGAATGAAATGCTGAGTTCTTTGCAAGATGAATGGCAGTTTGGCTATCACTGTATAATGTGCCCATATCATGATTCTTACCCAATTCACCCATAAACCTTTGTAACTAGATCATTTAATTACTAGCCTCTGTAGCAGCAGCATACTTTGCTTCTATTGTTGAGAGTGCAACAACACTTTTGATTTTTGAAACCCAACTAATAGCTATTCCACCCACAGTAAATACATATCCTATAGTGCTCCTCCTGTTATCTTTGTCACCTGCCATATTTGCGTCAACATATCCCTGTAGAGAAATGTTTGAACCACCAAGCATAATGCTTTATTTGTGGTACCCTTCAAATATCTAAGAATCCATTTCACTGCCACCCAATGTTCCTTTCCTGGATTTTTCATGTACCTGCTTACAACTCCCACTGCACATACAATATCAGGCATTGTGCAAACCATTGCATACATTAAGCTTCCAACTGTTGCTGCATATGGAACTTTAGACATATAATCCATGTCTTCTTGGGTCTTTGGGCACATTTCCTTAATAAGTTTGAAATGGCTAGCAAAAGGTGTACTAACTGGTTTTGCATTGTGCATGTTAAATCTTTTCAACACCTTTTGTATGTACTCATTCTGAGACAATGTTAATTTGTGATTTTTTCTGTCTCTAGTTATTCTCATACCAAGGATTTGTTTTGCAGCTCCCAAATCCTTCATTGCAGATGAATTTGCCAATTTTCTTTTGAGCACATTTATTTCCTACATGTTAGACCCTGCAACAAGCATGTCATCCACATACAATAACAATATAATATAGTTGCCATCATTTTGATTTTTTAGATAAACACAATGATCAGAGTGACATCTAGTATAACCTTGTTTAGACATAAACTTGTCAAAATTTAGATACCACTGTCTTGGAGCCTGTTTTAAGACATACAAGCTCTTCTTCAACCTGCACACTAGTTTCTCCTTCCCTTTTACCTCATATCCTTGTGGCTGCTGCATATATATCTCTTCCTCCAAATCCTCATGGAGAAAGGTTGTCTTTACATCTAATTGCTCAAGATGAAAATCTTCAGGTGCTACTAGACTTAAAATAGTTCTTATTGAAGTCATTTTAACAACAGGAGAAAATATCTCATCACAATCTATACCCTTTTTTTGTGTAAACCCTTTCACCACAAGTCTAGCTTTATACCTTTTTCTACCTCCATCTTCTTCCTTCAACTTGTAAGCCCATTTATTCTATAATGTTGTTTTACCTGTAGGAAACCTAACTAAGTCCCAAGTTTGGTTATGTGCTAAGGAGTCCATCTCTTTTTTCATGGCTTTCTCCCACTTCTTCCTGGTTTCTACCTGCACTGCTTCTTCATAACATTCTGGTTCACCAGAATCAGTCAACAGTACATAATATAATGAAGGAGAGTATCATTCAGGGGGTCTACTTATCCGGGTAGATGTTCTAACCCCACTTTCAGGTGTTTGAGGTGCTTGTTACTGTTGTGGTTGTTGTTCTGGCCATTGATCATTATGATTTTCAGGCACCATCACTTTTTCTATGATCTCATCAAACACTGTGTATTATCTGTAGCTTCATGTTCCGGATTGTCCACAGTTTCAACTTCATTCTGCCGACGTTTCAAACCCCAAAGGGGGTCCAT
The DNA here is from genome assembly GCA_000404065.3 of Pinus taeda. Classification (NCBI taxonomy): domain Eukaryota; kingdom Viridiplantae; phylum Streptophyta; class Pinopsida; order Pinales; family Pinaceae; genus Pinus; species Pinus taeda. Next base: position 20,036 of record APFE030079379.1, on the reverse strand, counting down.
CATCAGGACAAATCATAAAGATAGGGATGAATGAAAGATCATTTGAGAGAAAGAGGTGAGTGCCTGGGAATAAATAAACTAAAGAACCCTAATATAAGGGCCGACACAGATTATTCTTTTTCCTTCTTTTAATAAGAACTTATATTTATATTAATAATATTGAATTAGATTCAAAAATATTTAATTTTAATTTTAATTTTAATTAATATCAGATTTCTATTAACATTAATTAATTAATCCATTACTTTAATAAGAATTTTAACCCTAGATTTTAACAAACTAAAATTAATTATTCATTTTGCTAAATTCATTTTATTAATTAGTTAAATTAAATCAAAATAGAAAACCTAATTGATATATAAATAAACCCTAAATCATTTAATATGCTTTAATTTATTATGATGATTAAACATATTTTATTCTTATTTTTATTAATTTAAATTTTATTAAATATAATTAATTTTTATTATATTTTATTTTTATTAATTTCTAATTATTAGTTCATATTAATTTAATAATATAGATAGAATTAATTTTATCATATTAAGTTAATTTAAATTAATTTTTATTTTTTTATAATTCTATTTATATTATGCCATTAATTTAATTTAATTAATTAATATATTAAATTAAATTAAATTAAATTAATTTGCATTGATATATAAATAAACCCTAAATCATTTAATATGCCTTTAATTTATTATGATGTTAAACCTATTTATTTCTTAAATTTTTATTAATTTATTTTATTTTACTTTTATTTACTTTTATTATATAATAATTTTTTTATTATTATTATTTTATTGATTAATTCTAATTATAAATAAATACTATTTATTTAATAAATATAGATTAGAATTAATTTTAATTATATTAATTTAGATTTAATTTAATTATTAATTAATTTAAATTTTATTTTATTTTTATTATTAATTCTATTTATTTAAGCCATTAATTTAATTTAATTTAATTAATATAAATTAAATTAATTTGCATTGATTAATTGATTAATTAATTAATAAACCAAACCTTCCGACTGGAATGTCTTTTCGATCTTCATGCTTCCAAGGTTCTCGAGGGGTTCATCTGTCTAATCAGGGGGAACCAGTTTCCACTGATTTCGCTACCATTGTCCCTGTTGAGGTTCTGCGGAAATTTCATAATTTCGATGGCTTCTCTGATTTTTCTTTTGTGGTAATTGTCCTCCCTTGCAATTACCCTGGCGTCTTCCAAGCACATATGATGTTTGGTCT
>APFE030079379.1:0-16859 GCA_000404065.3 Pinus taeda | reverse complement strand
AATAAATAATATAATGAAGGAGAGTATCGTTCAGGGGGTCTACTTATCCTGGTAGATCTTCTAACACTGCTTTCAGGTGTTTTGGGTGCTTGTTGTTGTTGTGGTGGTTGTTGCTGTTGTGGTTGTTGATTATTATTATTTTCAGGCACCTTTACTTTTCCAGTGACTTCATCAAGAACTGTGTATTCCTTGTTTTCTTTTTCCTGTTTCTTTTCCTGCAACTGATTCTTATACAAGACCTTTTCATTGAATATTACTTCTCTGCTCCTAATGATTTTGTGATTTTCATAATCATATAAGCGATAACCAAAATCATTAACACCATATCCAATAAAGGTACATTTCTTTGACTTTCCCTCAAGCTTTGTTCTATTTTCTTTATCAATATGGACAAAGGCCTCACAACCAAAAGGCTTTAAAAAAGAGTAGTTTACCTTTTTACATGTCCATGCTTCCTCCGGAACACCACCATCCAAGGAACTTGAAGGCCCTCTGTTTATTAGATAAACAGCATTATCTATAGCATCTGCCCAAAACTGTAAAGGCAATCATGCATGCAATCTCATGCACCTTGCACGCTCCATGATTGTCCTGTTCATCCTTTCTAACACGCCATTTTCTTGTGGTGTTCTTGGAACTGTCTTCTCTCTGTGAATTCCATGCTCTGAACAATACCTATCAAAATCTTTTCTGCAATATTCACCTCCATTGCCTGATCTAAGACACTTCAATTTCTCTCTTGTCTCAATCTCAACCAAAGTTTTCCATTTCTTGAAAGTATCAAATACATCAGATTTATTCTTAATACAATAAATCCAAGTTTTTCTAGTTGCATCATTAATAAAAGTAACATAATAATGAGAGCCACCGAGAGATGATAGCCATTTTATTTTTTAACATTTTCAATAATGTGAATTTTATGTAATGGGTGGTCAAGTAATGTTTTTTTGGGATGGTTGGTTGTGGGGGTGCCTGGTAGGGAGGACGGTCTGGATGGTCGGGTAGGTTTGAGCCCTGCACCCCCAGTCTTCATTACACGTAGCAACAGTGATGGAAGGTGGGGGAGGGTCTGCTAGTGGATGGCCCACCTGTCACGATATATATGTTACAACAATGTCATTTAATACATATTGTGGTTATGTTGATGTTTGGTGGCATGTAACAGTTAATTGTTATGTGTTTAATATAGCATGTAGTTGTGATATGTCATGGTTTGGGGTCATCAAGGTTTGCCCACCCACTGAAAAAATAACATTTTTTTATTTTTCTATTTAATAATATATGATGCGGTTTTGGGTTTACCAGTGGTGGCGGCTTGCCAATGCAACACTATATTGATTTTTTGTTTTTACATAAAAAAACCCGTCATTTTTCGTTGAAGAATTTTTAAGGGTTACTGGATGGCTTAACGGTTCGACAAAGTCACCCATTCCAGTGGCTAGATTCTATGCACCAGGACTCAGCCAATTGTTGCCTCATTAACCCTGCCACTTGGCTAGGTTTGACCAAAACTTTGACCACGAATATCTAGAGCATACAAACTCGGATTTGAGTGTTGTTCACATCGTTGCAAGCAGGGAGATGACCACTATGATATGGTCCTTCTTTCACATCAATACAATGACTTTTATTTTTGAGTTATTCTGAGCCCTCTTTGACGTCTGAGTGTCTCTGGAGCCACTTGGATCAGTTGGAGTTGGAGGAACACCTGGTAACGTACTTGAAATGACCACTTAGAATGATTTTGGTCAACCTGTTGCTTCATTCTATTCTAATATTGATGTAGATTATCTTTGAGATGAGTGATCATGGTGGAATGGTTTTGTAGGAGTTGATCAACTTTGTGTACTTTAGAATAACCAGGGATTTAAGAAGATGGTGAGGGTGGGAGTTGGCCATACACTTCCTCATATAGCATCATCTTCGTGGCTTCATGATAGTTAGTATTATACCACCATTCACCGAAATGAAACCATTATACCCATTGATGTTGCTTGTTTGAAGTGAAGCACTCCAGATAGATCTCCAAACATTTTTTGACTACGTTTGTTTGACCATCTGTTTGCGTATAATATGTTGTACTCAGTTGCAGTTGCATGCCCTGTAGCTTGAAAATTTCCTACCAAAATTTGCTAGTGAAATTGGGGTCTCGATCAGACATAATGGAAGTCAGCGTGCCATGCAGTTTGAATATTTGGTCCATGAAAACTTAAGCCAACAATGTTAGTGTAAATGGGTGTGGTAGAAAACAAAAATGAGCATATTTGGAAAGTATGTCAACAACCACCATGATGACTGACTTTTTGGTGGATTTCGGAATACCTATAATGAAATCCATGGAAACATCCATCCTTATGGAAGCAGCAAGAGGAAATGGCTGTAAGTGTCCTATTTGCTTCATCGTTTCCCCTTTGTTGTGCTAACATACATTGAATTCTATTATAAAAGTAAGAATGTCATTCTTCATGCTTGTCGAAAAGAACGAGTAACATAATTGTGCATAAGTCTTCTGAAAGCCTAAATTTCCTGCGATAGGAGAGGAGTGCAACTCTTTCAAGATGCAATTTTTTAGGGTGGATGCCAGGGATAACACTACTTGATCCTTGTAACGAAGAACCTCATCCTTCTAAGAGTAGTATTCTGAGGGATTAGGATATGTACTTAAGTTATTAATGAGCTAGGACAAAGAGGGGTGGGAGAACCATTCATGGCAGGCCTCTTCAATCCAATATGGTATGGGTAGAGAGAGTGATAAAAGGGTTCCCTCATCCTCAAATTGCCATGATAAGGAATCGAACACTACATTGTCACGCCCCTTCTTGTAAATTATTTCATAATCATATCCCAACATTTTTGCAAGCCATTTGTTTTTTGTGGCGACGATAGATGATGAGTCCCATCAGTAGGTACATTTTGAAGATTAATATGTCATCCTCTAGCCTTCAAACTACCCTTCTCTTGCATTAATTCACTTTTTTTGTTATATTATAATTAGTAAGAGGAATAGAAGGTTTTTGTCATAGTATGTGGCATAATGTGGTTTAATTGCACGAAAATGAGGCATTTTTTAGGATATTATTATGCAGAGGCTCAATGGAGAAAACTAGGAGAGAATCTAGGGGGTTTTTCCACCTCCTTCACTCCCTAAACTCAGCTTGGTATCACCATATCCTCTCTCACCAGTTTGAATTCATTGGCAGCTAAGTGACTCTTAGTCCAAGTGAAGATTAGGGAGGTCAAGATCCACCATTTTTTAGATCAAGGAGGGAACCATTCCTATTTTCAAGGGAGCTACTTCAACTACCCTTTTGTATAAATAAAACATAGGAAGAGCTCATTAGGATTCAAATTTTTTGCTCATCTAGGAGTAGCTATTTAGCTCCAAGCATTGACATTGTTATTTTTCAACTTTTATGTGATGTATTAGACCTTACTTTTTGATAATGAGAAGTTAAATTTTAAGTTGCATTTTAGTTAGTTTTAGAGGGCTGAGACCCTTGGGTTTGGATCCAACCCAGAAGATTTCTTCCCTCTTCTTATACTTATGTTTTTTTCTTGATTCCAAACACCTCATAGTTTTTTTTCATTTCATTAGAAGTTAACCTATAAAATCATGTGGTTGTAGCCTCTACATCACCTCTCTTATGGGAGAATGAGTGGAAGGATTCACAACCATAGCCAAAAAATATTGTGTTTATGATTTCTTGGAAATATATTAGTATTTTTTGTCTTGTTTTACATTTTCATTTTGTAGTTTAGGAGTTAGTTGAGTAAGTATATCAATGGTTTGCATGAATTAGATGTCATCTAAATTCAACTCATCTTTTCTATCGTAAGTTATTTCATTTTGAAAATGATAAATGGATGCATGCATGTGATTGATTGTAGGGATGATTGACCTACAGGGTTGGGTCCCTTCATCACTTCCATCCTGAGCTCTTTCACCTTCTCCTTTCACCTCCAAGCTCTGTCCGAAAAACCCTGTTTTATAAGATATTATGTCTAGGTCACCGAGAGCACTCATCATAGTGAAAGATAGGCCTTCGAGAGGCCTTGAGCTTGGCTAGGGGCTCAAACCAACCTTATTCATTTTCGTCAACTACTATTCACATCTCCATACCCGCAAGCCAACGTTTTCACCTTCAAGAACCACTTCGATAACCTCCTGTAGCATTACAAGCCTGCCTATAGCATTACAGGCCTCCTGTAGAAATCCCCTGTAGCAAATCTATAGTAGCCTTTTTCTTCATTAGTTTTGACCCACACTACACCTTTGACCTAACATAAATGCAAAATGACCTCCATCTGTATAATATTATTAGGAAAATCTCCCATGCCACCCAAACCTTCCTTGTCTTCACTGCAAAAAAAGAGTAGAGTTAGTTTCTTTAACATGCAAATAGGTTATTGATTTATGAGCAAGTATGAACTAGGTATATGGTACCTGTGATTTTGATTGGTAGTTTGATGAATTATACAAGATATATTAGTTTTTTTTATGCAAGTATATGAGGTAGTGTGATGAATTCTGCAAGATAACATAGCTTCATTTCTGCAAGTAGGTTAGCCTTTATCTTTTCATGAATTGAGTAATTAGGGTTTTACAAGTTGAGTCAATGGCATTTCTATTTTCATACATAGAAGAAATTTCCAATTTCTCCTTTTATGAAGCTTTCATTCTAATTTAGTAGAAGGAAGGGTTTTTGAGCACTTTTTGATCTAATGTCATAATTGAGGGTGGCATGAGTGGAATCCTATCTGTTGGGCACATAGAACTACAACCTCAAAGTTTGTATGAAATTTGGGTTGATAAATTGACTTGGGGAGCCCTTGGGATTTGTAACATTCTTGGTGCAATACGAGGGCTCACCACTTTTTGGCGATGCTGGCAGGGAGGCATCTAGGTAGATTTTGTTTCTACTTAAGCATTATTTCTATTTTGCATACAGTTTTGAACAAGTAACATAAAAGAAAAAGAGAAAAATTTTCTTTCATGCCTCATAGGAGTAGAGATACTAAAGGAAAATTCTTACCAAAAACCCCCATACCCTCAAGGAATCAACCTTCGCTCTTCTTCGTTGACTGTTAGATTCCCTCTCTGACTACAAGGGAGTTAAAAGACCCTCTTGGTGAGAAACCTAAAATTTTTGAAGAACCTATTGGGGAAGAAGAAGAATGCACTTCACCTACCCAAAATATGGCTAAAAATAGAGAAAATGAGGTTTTCCCTATCATAGAGACCAATGGAGAGGATAGAATGAAGAATATAGACCTACTTCCCTTCCACACTTCCATGGCTTAACCTCTGAGGATCTTGATACCTTCATGTTTGAATGTTTTTTTGTTTGTAGGACCTATGACTATGCCTCTAATGAACAGAAGCTAAAGTTATTCCCCTCTACCCTTAAGGATGTAGCCTTGCACTAGTTTATGGGTCTGCTTGGGGGTAGCATCACTACCTAGGCCCAAATGCAGCAAGACTTCAATAACAAGTATATGGACTACTATAGGTCGAAATAAACCAAGGAATAAATCCTTAGGATGACTCTTGGACTTGATGAATCCCTAGAAGTTTATGAGGAGAGATTTGAACTTAGTTATAGGAGGGCTAACTACACCCTTGATCCTGAATTACTCAAAATAGTTCTTCTCTAAGGAATCAGGGAAGACATGGTGGAGACCCTAAACATGCTCTCTATGGGAGATATTTATCATTGATCCTATGATGACATTCAAATTGTCTTCAAGAATCACTCTAGGGCTGCTAGAAAGAAGGGTAGGGCTAGTCAAGGTTTTGTCAGTTCCTCTACCTCCACAACTTTCATTAAGAATGAGATAGGCAACATGTTGGAGGATTTCAAGAGTGAAATGTTGCATACCATTACACTGCACATGGATACCATGTAAATTGAAAGAAAACAAGAGGAAGCACAAAGGGCACTAGTATTTTCTGCCCAAAATGCACCAAAAGAGATCATTAGGGGAATTTTGAGGTTTAAAAATGGGTATCCTAAGGAAATTAGTAAATAATAATGGAAATAATAAAAAAAATATTAGATTAATCATCAAATTTTAGGGGGAAAAAAGAAAAAATATATTTCTTCAACTCGTATTTTCAGCTTATCTTCCTATTGGTTTACTCAAATATCGAGCGGAAACACTTATTGGATGCATAATTTGATTCCTTATCCAAGGAGTACCCATGTGTCATACTTTCAATCGACCCTACTACATGAAAAGTGTGAAATGCATGAAAAACGTGATTTCAATCACATTGTTTCATGTATTTCTCATTTTTTGTGTAGTAGGGTCCATTGAAAGTATGCAACATGGGTACTCCTTGGATGAGGAATTAAATTTTATATCCAACGAGTACTCCTGCTCAAAATTTGAGTAAAACCTTAGGGAAATGACTTGAAAGTATGATTTTAAAATGTAGTTTTATTATTTTACTATTTTTACTATTTTTACTTTTTTACTCCAAAAATGGTCAATCATACCCCATGGTTGACATTATCATCTTGAATCCTATTGGTTCTTATAAATTTTATTTTGGTTGTACCTTTTTCTTGGGAGGCCCATTTTAAACCTTAAAATTCCCCTAATGCTTAGGAATGAGTGCTGCTTAAATGTCATAGAGGTTTTCCTAGTCTGTGAAGAAACTCACACAACATACAAGTGCCCTTCTTTACCAGGACTAAAGCCTATATATCAAGGAGAAGAAGGGGGGTTAGAGCAACTTTGTTTCATCAATCAAAGAAGACCTAAAGGACCTAGGCCATATCAACAAGTCATGCAAGGTGCGCACTACTCTTATTATAATCCAAATCAGATTACAACCTTGCAACCTTCCTACTCTTCCACTCACCCATCTTGGTCCACACCCCCTTCTTGGCCTTATGCTCCTCCATAACCTCCTCAACCTGTCAACCATCCTTTTCAGACATATCCACCCCAATCTTCTCAATGGAGCAACCCATCACAAGGGTAGAGGCCTCAATTTAACCAACCTCCTACTTTACTACCTCTACCCCAACCTTATCCATAACTCACTCATCCTACTCCTCCTAAGAAACCTCAAATTTCTACTCAACCAAATCTAAACCTGAACAACAAGCAACCCCAACAGGTCTATAGTGGAGAGACATCTTACCCTGCTTACGTTGTCAAAATCCAGGAGATCAATCTTCGGTCTGGGAGAGTGCTTCCAGATAACCACCCACCTTCTCCACCCAAAGAGATTTAAGGAGAGAAGGAATAGAGTGTGCCTTAATTCAACCCACCTCCTTTTCCTAAGAGGTTGATCAACCCTAGCCACCACACCCTAGAAGAGGTTGAACTTTTGGGAGAATTGAAGAGTTTTTGTGTTAAAATAACTCTTCTCTAGGCTATTAAAGATGTTCTCATCTATAATATGCTCATCAAGGAGAAATCATCAACGTCAATACACCTATTCACATGGTTAGATTCGTACTTTGATTGGGATAGAGATGAAGACCCTCGATCTCATCTGTTAAAATCCAGGATGTGAGGAGTTATTGAGTATTCATCATTTTATACATGATCATTTTCATACAGATGGTTGTGTCCATGCCATGGATCCTTAGATATGATCCTTTTCATATGGATGGTTGCATCCATGTTGTGGATCCATATACATGATCCTTTTTAGACGGATGGCTGTGTCCATACCGTGGATTCATGTATTATGTTTTGATGTCTATTCAGATGTATTATCAGGCATATGTATATATATCAAAGATGTCATATATTGTATCATGTTTGATTTTCAAGTCTCCTAACGGTGTTCTTCCAAGCTCCTTGCCTTCATTGATAAAACACTTCAACCATCACTTCTTGCTTTTCTTTCATGATTTAGGGGGAATCTATTACACAATATTTTATCACATTCCCAACTCTTTACCCGAAGTATTATCCTTTGTGCCATTGCCATCACAAATGTTATAAAGTGAAAAAAGTTGTGTAAACTCATTCACCATGAATTATATCCTCGACACATCCCTAAAGAGATGGAGAACTAATGTCTTGAAGTAATTCTAGAAAAATTTGTGAAAAAAGTTGATTTACAAGACCTACTTTTATTAGGAAAATTCATGATGGTAACCTTTATCTAACTAGTGACTAGCGCTGACAGTGCAAGTTTTGATAGGAAAATCCACACTGGTCCTCTTCAGGCAGTTTCTCCAAAAATGGAGCAGAAGCTTCTCTTACTAGAAGCCTCGAGAACGGTGAGCTGCTAGTTGTTGGATGAAGATATGGTTGATTACTCCTATTTATAGCCTTTCATCCTACCTTTAGGATAATGAACTTCTCCCCCCTTTGGTGGATCTCTAACCTCCTCTCCATCATTATAAATTCATTCTTCACTTTCTTCAATGGGTTAGTCATTCCTAGCTTCCATTCTTCTACTCAATTGTGCTTAGATGTTGCCATTTTGGTGAGAGAGGAAAGGAGAGATTTTTAAGTTTGGCTTGAACTTGGAACCATCTTGAAGGAGTCCTTCAACATCAAGGCACTAGTTGTATGATTCCCTCTTTGATTGAATCATTAATACAAAACATGTTTTATTTCCCATAAACTTGTTTATGATGGTTTGATTAGTACAATACTCCTTGATTTGTTGTATAACTTATATTGGAGTGTATATGATATGATCTCTCTTGTTGTTGTCTTTTGATCCTTCTTGTAGGTATTCATATACAAGGAATAGCGAGAAGAGAGCATGGGAGCTAAGGGATCATTATCATCATCAAAGGTTGAGCACATAGGAGAGAGGTAGGCCATCCCTCTTTCTCATTTGTCATTCAGATTTAGGTTAGGGAAGTTTTCTTGTTTTGTCACAGTTGTTACTAGACCGTCACATGGGCTAGAGGGATCACTTCTCTTCATATAAGGGATTGCCTGGTTAACATGAGACAAATAAATTGTAAAATTGGCAATGCATGATATTTTGAATATAAATTGTTGAACATATATGAAAAGGCATGATACTTCGAATGAAAATGCTTGAATCGATGGTTAAATTAGATATTTTTCATGGTTGAATGTCCAAAATATTTATGCTTCCTTTAATACTCATGAAAAATTCTATTATGCTTGATTTGGGAAATTACTAAAAATATTTGAGCTAAATTACAAGATATTGTCATAAAACAAACAAATTTAGCCAGAACAGCTAGAAAGAAATCTACAATCACCTAATCTTTGAATGTGGAAAAAAATATAATAGGAAAAATCATAGCTAATCTAATTAACTTGGAATTGGACATGAGATTTCTCAATCTCCATACAATTTCAAGCCAAATTCAATAAAATTGAGAAAGAAATTTAAAAAGGAAGGACACAAGAATCCAAGTGCCAGTGGTTCGCATGCCCTAAAGAAAAATATAGGACTGAATTCGCTCCACAAACAAAATGAACATGGGTATATGTATAAGGATAATTATATTCACGATGATTAGAAAAGCCTTGGAAGTAGACGTTGGGTCGATAAAAAATAAGTGCAGAGGTGTGGAGCTCGACAGAGTAGATAAAAGACCACTCAGACTCTAGACTAACAACAATGAAGCACCAATCCGAATTATGGAAAAAGGAACATTCATGAAGAAGGAAGGAGGGCAAAAGGGAACTTTATAGAGTAAAAATGAAAGCGTACCTTCGATATGATATATTTTTACCCATTCTAGACCATTAAGATACGAGATGGGGTCTCTCCCGCCTTATATCTCTCCAAATGTCTCTTTCCTGCATCTAGCCCTGGTATATGTGTTCTCAGCTATATCTCTGGTATCTTCCTTCTTATATCTACAATATTGATCCCACCTTATATCTCTAGTAAAGAAGGGACCTTTCCCCCATATAACACACTTTGCTAAGGTAGAGTAGGGAAACGATGCAAAAATGAGAATTTTAATAATGAAGTTTGAGAATTATTGCATATATATGTATATGTATATGTATGTATGTATGTATGTATGTATGTATATATACATACATACATACATACATACATACATACATATACGTATACATATACATATACATACATACATACATACATACATATATATGTGTGTGTGTGTGTGTGTGTGTGTGTGTGAGAAAGCCAATCAGGTCAAAGTCTCTGAATATACAGAGTCTCTCACTGAAGGCATGTTGGCTCACCGATAATGGGCCATCAAAATGCTATCTATTGCTATTCATTTTTTGAGGTAATAAGATCATAATGGTTACTGATAATGAGATTAAGTTTGAGAAAAAATGATGTTATGAATGGAAAATCGTAAAAAAGATAAATATATGATATCTTTCTATGGATTATACAAATTATTACATACCAACTTAGTTTGTTTCTCGACCTTAGTAAGTTAGAAATCAACTATTTTCTTATGGAAATGGGATTTTTGGCATCTTCAAAATGAAATAAATAAACAAATAATTATTGATATCATTTTACTGTTTGGATCACTGGCATTACTACTGGTCCTTTATGATGGAAAATCGAAGAGGAGGAAACACAATTAACACAAAAAAATACACTTCTATTGATAAAAATTCTCACATACACAATTATCGAGCTTGGGTTCTTAGCACTTTTGGCCGCATACCTTTGACACTTCTCATGATAACCTAATCATGGGTATATATAACCCTAACTTACTAATTATGAAATCATGTTATTTCCAATTGACTTGACTCAACTTTGTCTAACTACTCCATGCAAACTCACGTGAAATTATTGTTTCCCAAACATAGATTGGACTTGAACTAACTCACACTCTTAATATAGATGACACTTAACTAAACTCATCTCTTCATGCATCACATGCACACGGGAGTAATTACAATTTCTAGCACTCCCCCTAAATTATGATCGTATGACTCAACATAACTCAAACTTGAATCAACATGACTCAACTATTCCTACTAGGCTTACAATAGAAACTTGACTCAATCATTACTCAAACATGCTTATTGATCTAAGTCTCAGTAAGGCTTACAATGAATCAAAACGTTTTACAATTTTGCATTTTTTTTTTCGTTTCTTCCAAATTTTATATCCTCAAAACTGCTTCATTTTTTGTTTTGTTTTCTTGTTGTAGGCTCCATATTTCTTCACGTGCTACTACTGCAATTTTTATTTGACTTCTCTTGTATTTCCTCTGAATATATATTCTGCAAATTCCTCTTCAAAGATTCATTCAACCATGTACTATTGCCACAACTATTCATCTTCAAACCACGTTCTTTTCTCTCCTTCTTGCACTTCATATTCCTTATCTTCTTTTTGCCATATTTCTTGATAGTAAAATCTAATTTCTTCTTGACTCCATTGTTGAAATATTGTTTCAATGCTTTCTTCTTCAACTTTAGAAACTTCCATGTCCTTTCCTGTATCCTTTTCTTCATCTTCTCTTTTAGCTAGACTGTTATCCTATTTACCTACACACTCAAAATCGATGTTATAAATATATTCATTGCGCTCTTCAATTATAGATTTCTTCTCTTCCTCTTCAACTTCATTAGGGCTATCTTCCATTATTATGTAGTCACTGGATATTCTCATCAAAAAATTTTGAAGCACTTCATTTTCATCTTCTTTGAAATCGTTAGTTGTCGCTAACATGTTGTCTTCCACTTGGCTTCCAAACACAAGTAGGCTTCTCTCAACATAATTTTCATCCACTCTATGGTGGGATATCTGATCATGCATGTGGTCATTAACAATGTCAACTTCATCCAATTCATTAGTTGTGTTTGGATTTACTAATTCACATCTCATTTTGCAGTCATCATCCACATGTGTTTCGTCGTAGTGGGATTCAACATAATCTTCACCATCAACGTTACAGTGGAGTCCTTGAGCATTTATATGCTATTTCTCTGCTTCATACACAGAGGCTTCAACTTCACTCTCTACAATCTTTTCTACAACATTAGGGGAATTTTGAGGTCTAAAATGGGCCTCCTAAAAAAATGTACAACCAAAATAAAGTTTATAAGAACCAATAGGATTCGAATTGATGATGTCAACCATGGGGGATGATTCACTATTTTTGGAGTAAAAAAGTAAAAAGATCAAAAAATAATAAAATAATAAAACTATTTTTTCAACTCGTATTTTCAATTTATCTCCCTAAGGATTTATTCAAATTTCTAGTGGGAGTACTCATTGGATGCAAAATTTAGTTTCTCATCTAGGGAGTACCCATGTTGCATACTTTTGATGGACCTTGCTACATGAAAAATGAAAAATACATGAAAAGATGTGATTGCAATCACGTTTTTTAATGTATTTCTCTCTTTTTATGTAGTAGGGTCCATTGAAAATATGAAAAATGGGTAATCCTTAGATGAGGAAACATAATTTTCATCCAACAAGTGTTTCCGTTTGAAATTTGAGTAAACCCATAGGGAGATAAGTTGAAAATACGAGTTGAAACAATAGTTTTTTATTTTTTCCCTCTAAAATTTGATGATGTAATGTAATCTTATTTTATTATTTCCAATACTATTTTATCCTTAGGAGGTCCATTTTATACCTCAAAATTCCCCTAATGATCTTCATCCATATGCATTTCTTCATAATGGATTTCACTTTTATAGTCTTTATGACCATCATCCACTTTCAAGTGGGATTCTCCAAAAAATTTGTCCTCCTAAAGTCTTCTTCATATTACCTTTTTCAAAACCTTGTTAAACCTTTATACACCCCCTTTTAATAAATAAGTCCATTAGAAAAAACACCATCGTACTTATACTATCAATATTTTTATGTAATATAAAAACACTTTTAAAAACATTGAAGTGGCCCACATACTTTAATAAAGATAAGTCTCATCTTAAAAGAGAAAACCTTTTCAAATAGACTTGTTTCTCGAAAGTTTAACTTTAAAAGAGCACTTATGGTCTTCGCCTTTTAACTTTAAAACGTAGCCTTTAATGATCCTTTGATAAAATTGTAACAAACTTTGGAATATTTGTTTTAAACTTTTCAAACTTAAAACCTTCCGCAATGTCTAAAGCTACGACACTTTGAAAACTTTTAAAATAGATTTTTTTGGAATTTTTGTCTTAAAAAACTTTGACTTCTCACTCGAAGAGTCTCTCAAATATATTTTTTATTTGATTCAAAGTAGTGGCAGCGATTAGTTACAGATGCAGTGGAAGAAAATAAAACTTTTGCTTGACTTTCAACATTTGACTTGTGGCATTTAGGGTTGTCACCTCACTCTGTTAAAAAAAAGTCGACAAAATATGGCTCTTTTAACTAACACTAATGGCTCTTTAGAATGCAGCTAGAAACCTGTTAGATACATAGGTTGTTTAGATCTGTCAGCTCAATCTCATTCTAATACCAATTTGATGAAAAAGTAGAGAGGAGGAAACACATATTTAACTCATAAAAATACACTTTTATTGATAAAACTTCTCACATACACAATTAAGAGTTGTGGTTCTTGGCTCTTGTGGCCTCATACCTTTGACACTTTTCACAATGGCCCAATCACATGTATACATAACCTTAACTTACTAATTATGGAATCATGTTATTTCCAACTTGATTCAACTCTAACTAAATGCTCCATGCAAATTTACACTGAATTAATCTTTTTCAAATATAAAGTAGACTTGAACTAAATCACACTCGTAATATAAACTGCACTTAACTCAACTCATCTCGTCATACCTAACATGCACACGAGAGTAATTAAAATTTCTAACACTTTATGTAATCACTAGTGGAATTAGTTGAACGTAGGTAGGACCTTATCATTTGAGATTGGTTTATGACACAACATCAGTAAATTACGAAAAATGAGCTCAGTGACTGTTTTCCAGTAACAACAATGTGTTTTTCCTTGAGAATTGCAGACATAACACTATGTTAATCTAGGCATTGAACTATTCTATCAACATATAAGTCGAACCTCTATAGGAGCACTTAAAATAAAAGCAAGAGTTGCTAAGTGACCTGAGTCTGAATAAGTCACATCAAAGCTAGGCACATGATGTATGCAGATCCTAAAGCCTAAAACTTGAAACCTCTATCACTGGATATGTGTTAGGACCAAAGCACATTGACCAAACGAGTCCATACAACAACCATCGATGTAGGCATGAAACTCTTAATCTGTGAGTTGTAGTTTAATGTTTTCTCCCAAACACAAACAATGCTATAATTAGTTTTATATTTGCTCAATTTTTAATAGGCATTGTTTTATTATTCAAAATCAATTTTTAATTGCCGTTGTTTTTATTATTCAAACTTTGATGATTTTTATTATTCAAAATTTGATTTTGTAATTTAATAATTAAATAAAATTGAAAGTGTTTGGAAATTTAAATTTAGACTTTGTAAATCACAAAAAAACCTACCAATCCATGATAATAGAGAAGATAGTACTGAAAATACCTGTTTTTTTTTCAGGACTAAAAGTTGAATATTATATTATATGAGAGATATAAGAGTTCAAATATTTACATCTAATTTGATCAAAATGAAATCAACATGAGAGAAATCCAGCTAATAATAAAAAAATCAAACTATAACATAATGATCTGAGAGAATTCCATTGTATAAAAAACCAGATGATCATAAAATACCAGAATCAAAAACATATTCAATAGCATCACAACACCATCCACCACCCAAATACACAAAATATACCCAAGCAGCCGCATATGATCAAAGCGCGCCAAGGAAAATACCTCCACAAGATCGGGAAAGTACATTTTTGTTTTAGCAATGGAGTTAAGAAGATGTTCTTTGTCCAGATGGCAGATCTTTTAGCGTTCTGCCACACTGGAGGTTAAACTTAAATTAACATTTTATATGTTTCAGTTAATTCGTCCAAAACCTGATTGCTAAGATAATCACACTCTAAGGCATACATCCAGTTTGAGTGTTGCTTTTATTGTATTATAGTGAGACATCATGGTTCGTTCATTTTAGAATGTTTTGTTTAATAAAGGAGAAAAGGATTTTTTATAACACTGTTAGATCAGGAATATAAATTTAAAGTTGAGAATATTGTGAATATAGATTTAAAATTAAAAAGGATTTTAATATAGTTCAGATTTATTTTAATTTCAAATTTATCAAATATCTAAAAAAAAATTTACACAATTTTGAAAATTCTAAATTTTTCAACTTATTTATTAAAAAAGTTAAAAATTAAAATTATTCAATATTTAAAATTTAAATATTAAAATAAATTTTATTAATATTAATAAATTTAATTAAAATATTTTAATAAATTAATTTACATATTAATAAATAAATAAATAAATTTATAAAATTAAAATTAATTTATATATAATTTGAAAAAAAAAAGCAAAGCTTTAAGGTGATTTTAACCCATCATTGTAAATAGCCATTTGTAATCAATAATTTATATCAAAAACTTATATCAATTTTATCACATGCATAGTTGTATAATATGGGTAAGAAATAACTTTTAGATGAGTAAGATATTCCATAACGATCTTTTGAGACCAATAAAATATGTATCACAGCTTCCAATACATTGTATTGAGGTATTATATATGAAAAGTAGTTTGGCCTCCGAAAAGATTCTTTTGAATTTTATGAGAACTATATAATTGATATGACCAGATTATTTTGAATGTTTATTAAATATTTGATTATTGATTTGAGAATTTATCAAGTTATGAATCTGAATTTCAAAAGATTTAAAGATTTTAATTATTTTCAATATTTATAGAACATTATTCTTTTTACATATATGAATAATATAGTATTAATTCACTATGAAATTAAATACGATGTCACTTATAACGAATTGCAAAATTAATTGGAAATGCAAAGTGGAAGTAGAGTTCTGCATCTTAATGTAGATATAAAACTTTCATATTAATTGATAATGAAATTAATTATGATATAACTTAGGATAAAACACAAAGTAAATTAGCAATACAAAGTAGTGGAAATGGTTGTGCACCCTATATAAAACCCAATCTTAGTGGGGAGGGATTTTTATGGATTTGGCATACTCGCAAATCAGACCTAACTAGCTGAGCTGTTGCTACTAATAATGTAAAAGAATACACATGGTGACTCAAGTATGGTGGGATTAAAATGATGAATAGCACATTACTACAATAATATGTACATATCACAATTTCTGGTATATCAAATCAAATCAAATCATAACAAGCCGTAATGCTTTCTCTCAGATTTCTGAAGTAAGACGATGTTGATTGCACATCTCTCGTGCAACTCAACCTAGTGATAATATACATGAACTTCCCTATAATAGAAGGGGGTCAATGAAAAATGCCTCATAACGTATAGACAAGGAGTGAGTGTGATTATTATTGGATGGGAAATTCTGTTAGCCTTTTGTTTGCATAATCATGATGGTTCCTTTGCCTTCCGTGTGTATTTTCGTGAGAGAAACAACAACCTTTCTAGAAAGCCCAACGTCTCTTAAAGCAAAAGACGAAGGTCTGGCATAATCACCAATAGGATGTTGGATCAGTCTAGTGGGAGGTATTAGAATGTAAAGTCACGCTTCTTTCAATTCCACTTGGTTTTAAAACAACAAACATATATACCACTAGGGGATAGATGTCTAATGTTGTGTAGGATCAGTAATTGTTATAGTACTAGTTCCACCAAGCCACTAGAAATTAAGAGATGTGCAAGCAATATTTAAACAAAAATAAATATCTGTAAGTGGAAATATCTTTTAATTTATGTCCAAAATTTCCCAAAACATTGACTGGGCCTACAAATGTCCATAAATAGTCTCTTACGTATTTAGAGTACAAATCATATTGTCCCAACTAGAAAACTAATAAAACCATAAATC
>APFE030079341.1:30459-107814 GCA_000404065.3 Pinus taeda | reverse complement strand
TTCACAAACTTGGGCTTATCAAATGTTCCAAGATTCACATCCTCAACACCTTTGTCTGTTGGCACCAAGCTTGGCTTCCTAACCACATCACCTTGATAAAAAAATTCTTCTAAATGTATGAAACCTTTAGGAATGATATTGTCCTTCAGCTACAATATTTCCATTTGATTCACCTCAATTTCTGGTTCATCATCATCATAATCACAATCTATGGAAGCATCCTTGTTGTTTCCTTCATTCTACAAAAAAATTATTGATCTCCTTATCATCCCAAAACGCTTGCCAATACCTTAAATTGTCCAGAACAACTGGGCGGTGCTTGACGTGGATTTCAAACTTGTTATTGGAAGTCATTGGGATTTTCAAATTACTTGTAGCAGTAGCAAGTGAATCTGCAATAACATTTTGAGCACGAGGTACAGTTGTCAAGGTATAATCTGGAAACATCCTTAAGATATCTAAAACTGCATTACAGTAGGCCCTCATCCGAGGATGTTTGGCTTGATATTCACCGTTAACTTTCTTGATTATCAACTCCGAATCTCCATAGACTGATATCATTTTTGCATTCAACTTTTTAAGAATTTTCAAACCTGCAATCAGTGCTTCATATTCGGCTTCATTGTTAGAACAGTCAAAGGCTAATTTGTACGAACAAATTATAACATTACTAGGGACTTTATTTGGCTGGAAAATAGGGCTGCGAATCCAAATCCCTATGCCAACACCATCCTTACCCACGGCTTCGTCAAAATCCATGCTCCATAGGCCTCCTTCTTCTTCTAAGTGCTAAAATTGTGTTTCATCCTCTTTCTTACCTCGACTGATCTCTTCAATTTGCTTCTGTTCATTACCTTTCTATTGTTGTCGGAATGTAGACTCCTCAGAGGTACTTGCAATTTTCTGTCTTTCTTGGTCAAGGACTGCTATGAAATTTTCTGAAATCTCTAGCACATCTTCTACTTCAACTAACTGACTATCAACATCATTCAAACCACTATCAGGATATAATACAAATGACTCTAAATCTGTATGTACAACATTAATTGGATCATTAAGTGTTTTCTCCTTGCTTGTAATCATGTACTTCATTTTTCTCCCCCTATATAGTTTTCTCAATTGGCCAAACACGGAAACAGTAGCATAGGAGAAATCTAGTTGTAAAGTCCCTTTAAGCTTTGCACCCCACGATCTGGAAAAAAACATACCAAACCATGGCAGAATGTCTGCAACAACCACATCCATGAGAACATTCTTTGCTGAAATTTGGTCTAAAGACACCACCAAGTCTTTTATAAGACCAATACAACGGACTCTACTAGAATCAAAAGAATATAGTTCATGATATTTTCGAGTAATGTCAAGGCCTAGTTTCTCCATAATGGCTTTTGGCATCAGATTATGGGAAGCTCCGGAATCAAACGTGGTATTGTGGAGGACATACTTATGCAATCTAAGGCTTATATAGAATGGAGGAACTTCACTATCTTCAGACTGACCTTCTCAAGCAGGACCAAAGATGAGCTCAGGGTGATCATCTTCTACTTTGACCATATCAGATAAAGGATCTAAGTTCAAAATTTTGGACACTTGATGTTTATAACTGTTGTTCCTCATCAATTCAGTCAAAGGAATTGAAACTTTTAATTTAGCAATCTCATTTTCTAAACTAAAATCTGAAACTTTATCTACCTCTTTGACTGGAGGGTATTTCTTTTTGAGCTTTTCCTTTGCTGCATTTTACTGATTGGTCTTCTCATTTGTAGATGATACTTTGTTGGAAGTTGGATCAACAGGCTCCTTCCCTTTCTTCTGAATGTTCGAGGAGTCATTCTTAGGTTGAGCTTCCTTTCTCTTTTGAACCGGGCTGACTGGTACATCTCTGCTTCTCAATGAATATTGTTTTTGTTGTGCTGTGAATGCATTCATATATCCATGCTGATAATCATCTAACTCATCCTCCAAAACTGCTTCATTTGCAATATATAATCTTCATCCTTTTGCACATCAGGGATCTCTGAATATTCTTCATGTTCCATGAGATAGATAGGCAAACCATCAGCAGTAAAGAAATGGTTTTCCTCAACCACCAGATCATCATCATCTTCACTCTCCATTCCATGTACATAGTTTTGCTGCAAAGGAGTTTTGACTTGCTGTTATGATGACTGATCTTGTGCCTTCTGCTCCCTTTGTTTAATCATGAACCGAGGTTGTTGTTGTCCTCTAAAGTTTGGATTTCTAATTGTGGTCTCAGGCTTGTCTGCAATTGTTAACCGATCGAACATCTTCTCAATTTTTTGGAGTATATGATCTGCCTTAACATCTGAGGAAGATGCTTCTTCATTTATAATCACCTTCTTTTTAGTTTTCATCCTTGCTCTTTTGGCCAGCAGATTTGCCTCTACACTCACTGCATTCTTCTGCATATCCTCAAGTGTGGTAGGATCTCTTTCTCTCAACTGATACGCCATATCAACATCGAAGCCGTCGGGAAATTTGATCAATGCTAAACCCATCGGTGGCTTAATGTCAATTGGAATAGCATTATAAACTGTATTGAACCTTACGGAGTAATCTTGGACACTTTCACCTACATTCCTTTTAATATTTTCATACTCTGATAGAATTTGGAGATGATTTTTCTTTACCTCCCATCGGTCCAAGAATTGTCTATGGAGAACCGTCAAAGTATTGATAGATCCCGCTAGTAATGCTCTGAACCACTTTCGAACCTTGCCTCCAAAACTCTGCACAAATAATCTCATGGACACATTTTCGGCATCTACCTCATGAAGATCAAAGAAGTCATTCATCCTATCAACATGTTGTTGCGCTGTGATACTTTGGGTGGCATCGAACAGAGGTATTTTACTTTGGTAATTAGCAGGCATATCATCCAAATTCTGAGGCAGAATGAGAGGTGCATATCTAGCAACCTTGACTCGAGGCGGATTTGAAATTAGTCTTGGAGATAGAGGAGGATTTATGACAAGAAGAGTTGTTGATGTAGCAGAAGTAATGGGAATTTGAGGGGTAATGATAGGCTGATGAGGGAGGGAAGGTATAAATGGAGATGTCGAATGATTCACTGGAATATGGGGAACTGATGATGAAGAAAAAGATGTTGTAGCCAAATAAAAACTTCAGGAATTCGATCAATGGTGATGGATGACTAAGGAGAGTTTTGAAGATTTTGGTTACTTATTAAGTTGGCTCGTTGGATTTCAAGTTCTCTGGTGAATTCTGGGTTTGTGACTATGTCCAAAAATTCACTATCAGATGTGGTTCTAAACAGGGAGAGACCAAAGTATTCGCCAAAAGGAATATCTTCAAGGAATAGCCACTCCACCGACATGAATGAGATCTGAACACCGGTCTAAGACTTGATAAACTTTCTTGTCTAACTATCCGCGGGATAAGATTAGGATTTTCGAACACGGGAGGAGGATCAGAATCAGGATTGGACCTAGTGTATCTTCTTGAAGCCATTGTGTTCAAAGTTCTCAAAATCTTGATATTGCTTTACAACTTTCCACTTTTCAGCCTCCTGAATTCTAAACTTATCATCCAAAAGTTCAGAACTTCTCAATTGTACTGGGGTGATTTGTCTTTCTTCCCCAGTATGGTCGCCACCACGTTAGAGCCTAGATTGACCTCAGGCTTAAGGGAGGCAATCCTAGGATAACCACAAACCAAGCTTAACATGGTAGCTAGCCCTACCAGGTCGGGAGAGGGCTCTCTCCTTGTCAATCTCAGTTGAGATGACTGAATTAAATATGAATTTTAGGCTAGGTATAGTAGCTCTAGGGTTTTTGGTTGATTTTGAAGAGTTTGTTGCTGGATCAAATGGAGCAGGCAGCTTTGGGTCTGGGAAATCAAATCAGAATTACAGGGTGTTCTGTGGGGCGAGGTAGGTAGGTGTTTTGGAACTTGAAATTGAGTGAGATGGTAGGTCTAAGACTGGTGAGGAGCTGAGGAGGGCATGCAAAGATCATGAGTCCTCTTCAAAGAGCTGAAAACATCAAAAACTAAATGTACTCCCAAGGCAAAGCATTGTTACCAATGTATTCTACCTATCTATCTTGATTTCATTTATTTAAGAAGAATGAAATAGATTTTGGCACATATAACACATAAGAAAAATTAATGATAGAAGGAGAAACAATGCAAAAACGCATTACCACGAGAATCCCACAAAAATAGTTGCAAATACTAGTTTATTTCCTTGCCAAATCGCTGTAGAGATGTACAATGTAGCTCAAAGCACCCATAAGAGTCCAACCTTTACTAATGATTGAAAAAATACATAATATAGACATGAAAACCACCCATGCTAGCCATCAGGGGTCGAATCCAAGAGATAAGGGACTGTTTCAACCATATCTAAACTAGGAACAGGAATATGGGCAATGGAACAGCTTGCCTCTAAAACCATGGAAACTGATTCATTCACCCCCAAACCACCTCAAAATGATGAATCTACCCTTTAAGGTCATTTTTCACAATTACATTTACATATCATAGCATCATTTACAATCATAATTTCATCCAATATGAGAGAAAAATTCAACTTGTAGAAAAACTAGGCGAAATTTGGATTTTTGAGCAAACTAGCTCTTTGTGTAACGCCACGTGCCAGGTGCATAGCGCCACTTCTAAACTAATTTTGGAGGCCTTCCCCCTAGCCAAATTGAGCCCAAGATAGCTCATTGTAAAGGTATTCTTATCTAGTATCTGGAACATCTTGAATTTTTTCATTTGGAGGTCATTGGACCCCTCAAAAGTGGAATCTCCCAAGGCTGCTTCTTGTGTGTCCAAAAAAAGGCAGAGAGCCCATTTTTTAATGGTTTTTTGACCTTTAGGTGACCAAGTTTTGCTCCAAAATTGCTGAAAATTTCAGGGATTGATGTTCTCATCACGATGAATCCAAATATGCAAACCATTTCTCCAACAAGTTTCCCATTCAAAAGCTTAGTGCCGGTGGAAATACACACCTAGAGCAATTTTCTCTGTTGGAAAATTTCAAAATTTCAAAATGGCAAAATCTCATGAAAACTTGCTCAGATTTGTCACAAGGCTCCCTCATTAGTTGCTTTGATGGGCTAGTGAGGCTTCAACCAAGATTTTTAGTTTGTCTTGCTCCTTTTTGCTTCCCAAGGCCTTCCTCAACCTTGCCTTAAGCTCCCTCATCCTTATATTGCATATTTTGTTTCGGGTCATATAGTGATAGGCCATGTGGCGAAGAATATTCTTGTCTCTATTGGCCTTCTCAAGAAGATTTTCAAGGTGTATGTTGACCCTTTCAAGCCAAGTTTCCTTGTCATTCTCAATCTCTTGCTCAATGGAGGTCATCTTGACCTTTGCCTTATTTGCCTTTTGTCGGTTCTCCTTGATCATTTGCAACTCCATGAGGACTTGCTTGTCGGTCAATTGTTTGTTTTCTTGCTCTAGATAATTGATAACCCATTTAGCCCTCTCTAAATTGACTGAAAAGTCTCGTATCTCAGCCTCTTGTTCCTTAATGATCATGTCTTTGACAGCCCTTGGATTTTGAGCATCCAAGTCAATGACATCCACTCCTTATGCCTCCTCATGATCAACAAGGACAAAATCTCTCCCTTGCCCATCACTAGGATCCTTCTCATGCATTTTTTTCTTTCCTTTACCTTTTCCCTTGTGTTGTTGCCCAACCTATACATGTTTAGTTGAAGAAGAAGGAAATCCCCTTCCACTCCTTGTGGAGATAGCATTTGCCTGTAGCCTGAAGATGAAGGCGAGACCCCTTCCACACCTTTTGGAGGTAATACTCACCGGACAGCTGCAAAAAGTTTCCTAGTGCCTCTCTCATATGTTACAAATACAAGCACTCCAACAGTTTCAGTCTCTTGGACCTTTTCCTGTCCTGAAGGTCCACCTTCTTCATGTGGCACTAATGAAAAGACTTGAGGGCCTTTGAACATTTCATGAGAAATGAAAGTTTCCCATGGAATGTCAAGAAGGTTCAACTATTTCAAAACAATGATTTAAATCAAAGAGTAGTGGTAGATGTTGGTTAACTACTGGGGATATGATTTCTTCTTTACAATGAATGCCATCTTCTCTATGTTTCTGAACATGAAACAGGGGATATTCTTCATTCTCACCCTAGTGAAATGCATCAACAGTCTAATGTGGTAGGCATACAGTTGGGAGAACCTGCCTTCACAAGTAAAGTACTTGATGATGATCTTCATCAATGGAGCAAACATGTCCTCCAAGAATTTTAAGGGGAATACTCTCTTGAGTCTGTTATGGTATTTAGCCTTGATGTAAGGCTCATAATATTCCCTGGCAATGTTCTGACCTTTGTTCCACTTTTCACCCACATTTGGAATACCTCTAGCCTCTGAAATGACAGTTGGTGACAAAGTGAATGTGACTCCAGCAAGTTGTACCTCATTGTTATCCAAATGTGGTACAAACAAGCTTGCTAATTCATGATGGGATTTAACCCTTTCCACCATTTCACAGAAACTGAAACATGATTGATGTCTGAAACAGGAAAGGGCAAATGGGCAGGCTTGTAGCTCCCTCAAACTAGTGGGCTCCTCTCTGATATGTTTTCCTCCCTTATGAGGCTTTCTACCTTGTGTGTCTCTCTCCCTAGAACTGTCACTATGGGTTTCTTCGTCCATTTCATACTCATTTTCCATCTCCATTGTTGTACATTTGTTTCTCTTTGTGGTGAGTGAGGAGTGGTGGATTGATGGATGAAGGAAAGATGAGTATGAAGAGATTTAAATAGGAAAACAGGTGAGGGTGAACTAGAATGGGAAAGGGATGTAGGGAGTGAGTGGGATTAGTGAATAGTGTAGGGTTTAGGAGTATTGTATGGTTTGGGGTATATGTATAGGTTTTTGGATGTATGGGTATATGGTTTGGGATGTAGGGAAAAGTTTAGGGAGGGAATTATATATAGGGTTTGGGATGTAAGGGTTTTAGGGAAACAGTAAAAAATAATATGGGACAGCAGTAATGAGTGTATTTTTACAATGTATGAGATAGTTTAGTGCTAATTAGGGTTTGATGGTTTTGAGAGACAACACAACCCAAAACTGATGCAACAATTCTTTTTATCAAGAATAGCGATGTTACTTACTTGCAATGAAGGAATTTTGGAGTTTTGAGGTGATTTGATGAAATTTGCAACTGTTTGTAGCCCAACTACCAGGTGCATAACGCACTCTCCCAGGTGTGTAGCACTGCTTTGGTGCGTAGCGCCAGTTCAAAATAACACAGTGGAGAAATCCCAGGTGTGTAGTGTCGCTCCTATGCGTAGCACCTGGTTTTGGTGTGTAGCGCTAGGAAATTTTTTCCAAAAACATAGCACTCTCCCTCCCTTTGCTCAATAACACCTTAAATCATGTTTTTTCTCATGAAACTCAATTCAAACAATGAAATAAATTGAGAGAGAAATGACCTTTATATGGCTTAGGCACTTTTGATTTTTCATTCTTCAAAACCCACTTTATAATGTCTTTTGGCTTTTTCAAATACTCTGTTTTTTGGATGCTTGACTTTTTGTTTGAATTAGGTGAATTGATGCTTAATAATCTTTTGCTTTTGGAGTGGAATGTACTTGGAGATATCAGCAAGTGACTAGGAGCAGCATGAGACCATTAATTACATATGAGAAATGATAAAATTACATGAAATTTACAAATAAAAACCAGTGCTCTATTTTCACCTCAAACCGGTTTTGAAGTGAAAAACTTATTAAATTTACAAATTATGAAATTAAAAGTTTCCTGATGATTATTCTCTTCCTTGAGTGTCTGTTGACCATTATTAGTCAATGGTTACTGAAAATTTGTCCATGGTAAAACCCTAATATGAGACTATAACCCTAAGACCGAAGACCTATTTAATGAAATAAACTAAAAATGAACCTGAACCTGAACCATTGACTGAATCACATGAAAAGAAGTTAGCAGATATGTGTCATGAGGGAAAAAACTAGAATGTATCCTACCATCAGCTAATCCATGGCCTAATGGAATGCAACTCATTGAGAATGGGACTCCTAATATGAATGCAAAAGAGTGAATTTTGATCACTGATGGCAGTGTGAAGGCACTGACACTAACATTGGCTCCAATTGGGATGGTAGCTCCTTGGATGTGCAAAGAACCATAGATCTCTGGGATAAGTAGACTAGTGCCTCATCCATTGGGAAATACGATCAATTTACTTCAAAGACTGAAATTGACACTATGAAAATGGACTCAAGACTCAAACTGACTCAAGACTCAAAGCCTCACTCAAGACTCAAAGACTGATACAAATCACTCAACTTTATAGCCTTCACCTTGCAACCCAAGCTGAAATGCATTGTAACTTTTGAACACTTGCAATGAAAGGAAAACGGTATATACAATGACCACTTCATGATTTCAGAAATCACCTTAGAAGAAGTAGCACTTCAGGAGCCTACCATTGACTAGTCCTCCTGAACAATCTTGTCCATCCATCTCTTTGCGCAGGAATGCATTTTGTCCTCTGTATGCAGTAATCTTATAAGGTCCTTTCCATAAGTTTTCAAACTTATCATGCTTGTCTTTATCTTCATTCCTAGCATCTAATCGTAACACTACATCCTCAAGCTAGGATTTATCTACTTTTGTTTTCCGATCATAGATCTTTTTTATGTTATCCTGCAATCTGAAATTATTTTGGAAGATTTCCTCCCTTGTCTACTCTAAACAGATCATATAATTGATTCTTCGCTAAAAATCATCTTCCTCACTGCCAGCCTCCTGTAAAAGTTTCACAATCGGAACTGCAAGGGATATCAGAAAGATTGTGTCAATGCCATATATTATTTCAAATGGAGACATACATATAGACTTCTTTTGGGTCACCCTGTCTACCCACAAAGCATTGACTAACTTTTTATGCCAGCCTTTCTTATTTGTTTCGAGCAGTTTCTTGATGATGTTCACCAATGACTTATTGGATGATTCAGCCAAACCATTACCTTGCGGGTAATATGTTGTGGAGTGACCCAAGGTAATCTTATACTTGCTGCAAAAGCCAATCATCTTCTTGGATTTGAATGCAGCTGTGTTATCTATGATGATTTTACTAGGACAACCAAAACGAGATAAAATATTTGATTCCAAAAATTGAATGATTACCGTGTATGTTGCCTGTATGGTCGGGATTGCTTCAATCCACTTGGTAAAATAGTCGGTTGCTGTTAGGATCCATTTGTGCTGAGTTGCCTGTATGGTCGGGATTGCTTCAATCCACTTGGTAAAATAGTCAGTTGTTGTTAGGATCCATTTGTGTTGAACCGATGATGTTGGATGAATCTCCCTGATAAAATCAAGTCCCCACTGCTAAAATAGTGCATTGACTTCAACTGGTTTTAGAGGAAGAGGCAGCAACTTTCTTTTCCCCTGAAAGACCTGACATTCATGATAGCTCATGATTGTTTTATAGACATCTGAAAATAAGGTTGACCAGTAATAACCTGCTCTCAATATTTTGTTTGTTGTTGTCTTTCAGAACAAGTGACCACCACAATCACCCTTGTGAAAGTCACTCATCACCTGCTGGGCTTCGTCTTCAATTAAACAGTTCAGCAAAACACCTCCTGGATCCTTCCAATAAAGGGCATTATTCAAAATGCATAATTTAGCAACTTTAAGTTTGAGAGTTCTACCTTTTTTTTGACATTTCTGGAGGTGGTGATAGGTGTTGAAGTACATACACAATATCTGAATACCATGGTGACTGAAGGAACATTTCGGACACTTGAATCAGGGAGCTTTCTTCTTCATCTTCGGACATGGCTACAATAAGATTTATATCTAAAGCATGCAAATTTGATTCCGCCATCAACCTCGCCAGGCCTTGTCCTTTGATCAACTTTGTAGGCTTGATCTCCAAATCGTATTCTAACATTGTTGCAATCCATTTTCCTCGCCTTCCTTCCGGATCGGTTTGTACCAGCGCATCCTTAACTGCTACGTTAGGAACATATGCTATGATGTGAGAGTGCAGAATATACACTCGAAAGTCCTTCAAATCTTTGACAAGAGCAAGAGCCTGTTGCTCAATTATATTGTACGACAAAGCATCATCTCTAATGATCCTGCTAAAAAATGCAATGGGCTTTTCTAGTTGATCTCTTTTTTGCATTAAAACCGCTGCCATGGTATGCTCAGATGCAAAGGAGAATAAGATGAAATCTTGTGTATAATCGGGACTAATCAAAACCGGGGCTGTAGATAAAGAATACTTTACCAAATTAAATGATTTCATAGCATCCTCCGTCCATTTTACCACACTGTCCTTCTTTAGCATATTAGTAATTTCTCTCAAATGCTCAGCTAGATTGGGTACAAATCTTCGTAGGAAATTCATCTTACCGTTAAAAGCTTGTATCTCTTTCTTGTTCCTGGGAAAATATATCTGCTGAATTGCTTCTACCCTTGAAGGATCAATGTGTATTCCTTCCTTTGAGATAATATGGCCAAGTAGCTTCCCCTCATCCATGGAAAAGAGACTTTTCTTCGGACTGAGGGATATCCCAAATTTCCTACATCGCTGAAACACAATTCTCAAATGGTGAAGATGCTCATCATCTGAATTTGAAAACATTGTAAAATCATCTAAATATACAACCAAAAATACATCCTTTTCATTGGCAAAAGCGATGTCCATTGCACGCTGAAATGTGGCTCCAACATTTTTCAAACCAAATGGCATTTTAGCATAATGAAATGTTTCCCAAGGGGTGGTGAATTCAATCTTATCTATGTCATCTTCATGCACTAAAATTGTATTATACCCTAAATACCCATCGAGCAATGACATGCGTGATGCTCCAACCACTCTCTAGAGGATATGATCCATCTTCGACAGCGGGTAATTTTCCTTCAATGACGCTTTATTCAGATTCTGGAAATCGATACACAATCTGATCTCTCCGGTCTTCTTTCTCACAGGAACAAGATTAGAAATCCAATTAGAAAATTTGGTTGGGACAATTATACGAGCCTTGTATAATCTGTTTACCTCTTTTTCAATGGACGGCAGCAACTTGGGATTGATTCTTCTTAGCTTCTGTCAAAACGGCTTTTGATTTGGCTTGATGGGAATAGTGTGCTGAATTATATCTTTGTTATACACCTTTAGATCTAAATAATCCCAAGCAAACACAACAGCAAATTCAGATAACAATCTAACATATTTAGACTTTACCTCAGGAGACAATGTCTTCGATAATTTCACAAACCTGGGCTTATAAGTTGTTCCAATATTTACATCCTCAACACCTTTATCTGTTGGCACCAAGCTTGGCTTCCTAACCACATCATCTTGATCAAAATGTTCTTTTAAAGGTATGAGACTTTTAGGAATGATATTATCCTTCGGCTGCAATATTTCCATCTTATTCACCTCAATTTCTGGTTCATCATCATCATAATCACAATCTATGGAAGCATCCTTGTAGTTTCCTTCATTCTACAAAAAAATATTGATCTCCTTATCATCCCAAAACACTTGCCAATACCTTAAATTGTCTGGAACAGCTGGGCAGTGCTTGACATGGATTTCAAACTTGTTATTGGAATTCATCGGGATTTTCAAATTACTTGCAGCAGTAGCAAGTGAATCTAAAATAACATTTTGAGCACGAGATATGGCTATCAAGGTATAATCTGGAAACATCCTTAAGATATCTAAAACTGCATTACATTAGGCCCTCATCCGAGGATGTTTGGCTTCATATTCACCCTCAACTTGCTTGATTATTAGCTCTGAATCTCCATAGACTGATATCCTTTTTGCATTCAACTTTTTAAGAATTTTCAAACCTGCAATCAGCGCTTCATATTCAGCTTCATTGTTAGAACAGTCAAAGGCTAATTTGTACGAACAAATTCTAACATTACTAGGGACTTTATTTGGCTGGAAAATAGGGCTGCGAATCCAAATCCCTATGTCGGCACCATCCTTACCCACGTCACTATCAAAATCAATGCTCCATAGGCCTGCTTCTTCTTCAAAGTGCTGAAATTTTGTTTCATCCTCTTTCTTACCTCGACTGATCTCTTCAATTTGTTGTTGATCATTACCTTTCTGCTGTTGTCGGAATGTGGACTGCTCAGAGGTACTTGCAATTTTCTGTCTTTCTTGGTCAAGGACTGCTCTGAAATTTTCTGAAATCTCTGGCACATCTTCTACTTCAACTAACTGACTATCAACATCATTCAAACCACTATCGAAATATAATACAAATGACTCTAAATCTGTATGTACAACATTAATTGGATGATTAAGTGGTTTCTTCTTACTTGTAATCATGTACTTCATTTTCTTCTCCCTATATAGTTTTCTCAATTGGCAAAACATGGAAATAGTAGCATAGGAGAAATCTAATTGTAAAGTCCCTTTAAGATTTGCACCCCACGATCTAGACAAAAGAATACCAAACCGTGGCGGAATGTCTGCAACAACCACATCCATGAGAACATTCTTTGCTGGAATTTGGTCTAAAGACACCACCAAGTCTTTGATAAGACCAATACAACGGACTCTACCAGAATCAAAAGAATACAGGTCATGATATTTTCGAGTAATGTCAAGGCCCAGTTTCTCCATACTGGCTTTTGGCATCAGATTATGGGAAGCTCCGGAATCGAACATGGCATTGTGGAGGACATACTCGTGCAATATAAGTCTTATATAGAATGGAGGAACTTCACTATCCTTAGACTGACCTTCTCAAACAGCACCAAAGATGAGCTCAGGGTGATCATATTCTACATTGACCATATCAGATAAAGGATCTAAGTTCAAAATTTTGGACACTTGATGTTTATAACTGTTGTTCCTCATCAATTTAGTCAAAGGAATTGAAACTTTTAATTTATCATTATCATCTTCTAAACTAAAAGCTAAAACTTTATCTACCTCTTTGACTGGAGGGTCTTTCTTTTCGAGCTTTTCCTTTGCCGCACTTAGCTGATTGGTCTTCTCATTTGCAGATGATACTTTGCTGGAAGTTGGATCAACAGGCTCCTTCCCTTTCTTCTGAATGTTCGAGGAGTCATTCTTAGGTTGCGCTTCCTTTCTATTTTGAACTGGGCTAACTGGTACATCTCTGCTTCTCAATGAATATTGTTTCTATTGTCTTGTTAATGCATTCATATATCCACACTGATGATCATCTAACTCATCCTCCAAAACCGCTTCATTTTCCAATATATAATCTTCAATCTTTTGAACATCAGGGATCTCTGAATATTCTTCATCTTTCGTGAGATATATAGGCAAACCATCAGCAGTAAAGAAATAGTTCGCCTTAACCACCAGATCATCATCATCTTCACTCTCCATTCCATGTACATAGTTTTGTTGCAAAGGAGTTTCCCTTGCTGCTATGATGACTGATCTTGTGCCTTCTACTCCCTTTGTTTAATCCTGAACTGAGGTTGTTGCTGTCCTCTGAAGTTTGGATTTCTGATTGTGGTTTCAGGCTTGTTTGTAATTGTTAACCGATCGAACATCTTCTCAATTTTCCAGAGTATATGAACTTCCTTAACATCTAAAGAAGATGCTTCTTCCTTTATAGTCACCTTCTTTTCAGTTTTCACCCTTGCTCTTTTGGCCAGCAGATTTGCCTCTACACTCACTGCGTTCTTCTGCATATCCTCAAGTGTGGTAGGATCTCTTTCTCTCAACTGATATGCCATATCAGCATTGAAGCCGTCAGGAAATTTGATCAATGCTAACCCCATCGGTGGCTTAATGTCAGCTGGAATAGCATCATAAACTGTATTAAAACTTACGCAGTAATCTTGGACACTTTCACCTACATTCCTTTTAATATTTTCATACTCGGATGGAATTTGGAGAGGATTTTTATTTACCTCCCATCAGTCCAGGAATTGTCTATGAAGAACTGGCAAAGTATTGATAGATCCTATTGGTAATTCTCTAAACCACTTTTGAACCTCGCCTCCAAAACTCTGCACAAATAATCTCATGGACACATTTTCGGCATCTACCTCATGAAGAACAAAGAAGTCGTTCATCCTATCAACATGTTGTTGCGCTATGATACTTTGAGTGGCATCGAATAGAGGTATTTTCCTTTGGTAATCAGCGGGCATATCATCCAAATTATAAGGCAGAATGAGAGGTGCATATCTGGTAGCCATGACTCGAGGTGGATTTGAAATTTGTCTTGGAGAAAGAGGAGAATGACAACAAGAGTTGTTGATGTAGCAAAAGTAATGGGAATTTGAGGGGTAATGATAGGCTGATGAGGGAGGGAAGGTATAAATGGAGATGTTGAATGATTCATTGGAATAAGGGGAATTGATGATGAAGCAAAAGATGTTGTAGCCGAATCAAAGACTTCAGGAATTCGTTCAATGATGATGGATGATTGAGGAGAGTTTTGAAGATTACGGTTACTTATCAAGCTGGCTCGTTGGATTTAAACTTCTCTGGTGAATTTTAGGTCTACGACTATGTCCATAAATTCACTATCAGATGTGGTTCTAAACAAGGAGAGACCAAAGTATTCGTTAAAAGGAAGATGTTCAAGGAATAGCCACTCCATTGGACATGAATGAGATCTGAACACCTGTCTGGGACTTGATAAAATTTCTTGTCTAAGTATCTGCAGGATAAGATTAGGATTTTCGAACATGGGTGGAGGATGAGGATCAGGATTGGACCTGGTGTATCTTCTTGAAGCCGGTGTGTTCAAAGTTCTCAAAAGTTTGATATTACTTTACAAATTTCCACTTTTCAGCCTACTGAATTCTAAACTTATCATCCAAAAGTTCAGAACTTTTCAATTTTACTGGGGTGATTTGTCTTTCTTCCCCAGTATGGTTGCCACTATGTTGGAGCCTAGATTGACCTCAGGCTGAAGGGAGGCAATCCTAGGATAACCACAAACCAAGCTTAACCTGGTAGCTAGCCCTACCAGGTCAGGAGAGGGCTCTCTCCTTGTCAATCTCAGTTGAGATGATTGAATTAAATATGAATTTCAGGCTAGGTATAGTAGATCTAGAGTTTTTGGTTGATTTTGATGAGTTTATTGTTGGATCAAATGGAGCAGGCAACTTTGGGTCTGGGAAATCAAATCAGAATTACAAGCTGTTTTGTGGGGCGAGGTAGGTAGGTGTTTTGGCACTTGGAATTGAGTGATATGGTAGGTATAAGACTGGTGAGGAGCTAAGGAGGGCATGCAAAGATCGTGAGTCCTTTTCAAAGGGCTGAAAACATCAAAAACTAAATGTATTCCCAAGGCAGAGCACTGTTACCAATGTATTCTACCTATCTATCTTGATTTCATTTAGTTAAGAAGAATGAAATAGATTTTGGCACATATAACACATGAGAAAAACTAATGATAGAATGATAAACAATGCAAAAATACATTACCACAAGAATCCCACAAAAATAGTTGCAAATACTAGTTTATTTCCTTGCCAAACTGCTGTAGAGATGTACAATGTAGCTCAGAACATCCACAAGAGTCCAACCTTTTCTAATGACTGAAAAAATACATAATATAGACATGAAAACCACCTATGATAGCCATCAGGGGTCAAATCTAATAGATAAGGGACTGTTTCAACCATATCTAAACTAGGAACAGGAATATAGGCAGTGGAACAGCTTGCCTCTAAATCCATGGAAACTGATTCATTCACCCCCAAACCACCTCAAAATGTGAATCTACCCTTTAAGTTCATTTTACAATTACATTTACATATCATAGCATCATTTACAATCATCAATTCATCCAATATGAGAGAAAAAGTCAACTTGTAGAAAAACTAGAAGAAATTTGGATTTTTGAGCAAACTGGCTCTATGCGTAGCGCCGCCTACCAGGTGTGTAGCACCTCTTCTCATATGATTTTGGAGGCCTTCCCCTTAGCTAAATTGAGCCCAAGATAGCTCATTGGAAAGATCTTCCTATCTACTTTCTGGAACATCTTGAATTTTTGCATTCGGCGGTCATTTCCCCCCTCAAAAGTGGAATCTCCAAAGGCTTCTTCATGTGTGTCCAAAAAGAGGCAGAGATGCCATTGTTTGATGGTTTTTTCACCTTTAGGTGGCCAAGTTTTGCTCCAAAATTGCTGAAACTTTTAGGGATTGATGTTCTCATCATGTTGAATCCAAATATGCAAACCATTTCTCCAAAAATTCTCCCAGTCAAAAGCGTAGCGTCGGTGGTGCTACGCACCTAGAACAATTTTCTCTGTTGGAAAATCTCAAAATTTCGAAATGACCAAAACTCACCAAAACTTGCCCAGATTTGGCACAAGGCTCCCTCATTAATTGCTTTGATGGGCTAGTGAGTCTTCAACCAAGATTTTTAGTTTGTCTTGCTCCTTTTTGCTTCTCAAGGCCTTCCTCAACCTTGCCCTAAGCTTCCTCATCCTTATATTTCATATTTTGTTCCGGGTCATATATTGATAGGCCATGTGGCGAAGCATATTCTTGTCTTTATTGGCCTTCTCAAGCAACTTTTCAAGGTGTATGTTGACCCTTTCAAGCCAAGTTTCATGGTCATTCTCAATCTCTTGCTCAGTGGAGGTCATCTTGACCTTTGCCTTCTTTTCCTTTTGCCGGTTCTCCTTGATCATTTGCAACTCCATAAGGACTTGCTTGTCTATAACTTGTTTGTTTTCTTGCTCTAGATAATTGGTGACCCATTTATCCCTCTCTAAATTGACTGACAAGTCTCGTATCTTAGCCTCTTGTTCCTTAATGAGCATGTCTTTGACAGTCCTTGGATTTTGACCATCCAAGTCAATGACATCCACTCCTTGTGCCTCCTCATGATCAACAAGGACAAAATCTCTCTCTTGCCCATCACTAGGATCCTTCTCATGCATCTTTTTCTTGCCTTTACCTTTGCCCTTGTGTTGCTGCCCAACCTGTACCTGTTTAGTTGAAGAAGAAGGCAAAGCCCCTTCCACTCCTTGTGGAGATAGCATTTGCCTGTAGCCTGAAGATGAAGGCGAGACCCCTTCCACACCTTGTGGATATAATACTCACCGGGAAGCTGTAAAAAGTCTCCTAGTGCCTCTATCATATGTCATAGATACTGGCATTCCAACAGTTTCAGTATCTTGTACCTTTTCCTGTCCTGAAGGTCCACCTTCTTCATATGGCACTGTTGTGCTGTACAACAACCCCCCATTTCATAAAATTTTATCTTTAACTATAATATGAAATGGGTCCCTTTTAGATTTATAAATAAAACTGGTATCAACTCATCCTTCCTCAAAAGGTCCGAAAGAAACAATACATTATAAACCTTTTGAGTAAACATAAATCGGTCTTATAAAATAAATATATAATTCTTTATTATTGTGATAAAGTGATCGCAAGATCGCATATCGCAACAACAAGGGATGCATAACAAAAAGACCCATTGGTTTACCCCGATCCAAAAAGTTAATAACTATCGGATATCGGGAAAGGCAAGCAAGTGTAACTAAAGGACCTCTCACTTTTCTCCGATGCGATATCGCTATCGGCAATCGGGGATTGTAGCGCGCACACGTTAAAGACACCTTTTAAAACTCCCGATTCGAATAAGTTGTATCGCCATCGGGGATCGGGGATTTTGCAATGACACATAATATACCACTCAAGAATTTCTCCGATTCCGATTGCGATAAAGCTAAGCGCGAATTTCAAAAAAGATTGAAAAGGCTTGGGTATATTATGTTAGATTATTATTATTAAAAGCCTTCCCATTCCCAATAGAGATTCACTTATGATTATCCGCCAAAAATCAAAGCCATGCTTGAATGAATTATTCGGCGAATAAACGATATGATGGACATTTAAATGATTGACGAGTTAAAGTGGCCAATTAATGGAGCAATTATGCCGAGATCTCCTCAGAGATTGTATCTGCGGCAGTATTATTTCAATCCTTCATTATTCGTTAATTGATATAAATCTTTCATATTTGGCTTGCACAACCTATTCTTTGTATTATGTTCATTTTATCTCCTGCGCAGAGCTTCGCCGAAGTAACAAATTCAAGCCAAATGGGGAAAGAAAGGATTGATTTCAGACACTATCTGTCTTGGCCTCGGCAACACTAGCTGGCAAAGCATCTATAATATAGTTGAAGCTGAAGAGCCTGAAACGGTATCAGTGCGAGCTACTGCAGATTCAACCCGAAAGTCAGAAGCTACCCTAAAGGATTTAGCCGACTCCTATATACACTGAATAGTAGCTCGAGAGAAAATTCTTCCGTATACAGATGTAGTGAGGTGGCCAGTTGAAGAAATCCCTGTTACAAATAGAACATTCTGCACAATCGACAGGAGAGTCTTCGGCTCGTTTCAACCTAATGATTTGAGAAAAATGTACCACTTGCCTGAACCACAAAAGAAATACAACAAAGCATTTCTGGAGAAGTTCAGGGATGAGAATGAAACTGAATCAGCGCTTATTCAGGAATGGAGACAGAACCCCGCAAGACACAAGCATGAATCCTCGGGTAAGTAATCTGTCGATTCGTTATGTTCTCCTTATTGTTACGCTGGGGCGATGAAGTGTAGGATTTGGGGATTACATGATTCCTCAAAATTCTCAATTGAGATGGCTCCTTTAATAGAAGCAACAGTCAATAGTGAGATAATGGATTGGGGAAATATATTATTTGATAAGTTAGCCACTGCTATTCTTGAGTTTAGAAATAAAACTCGCGTCACCAATAGGTCTATTCCTTTGTTTTATTATAGTCCCTATATTTTAGATACTCTTTGTTTCAACTCTGAATTTCCTGTGTTGGGGTGGAGATGGACTCCACAAGACCCCATGCCGATTCACATTTATCACCAAAAGCTGTGGAAAGCACATTATAAGGACCACTTGTATCAAGTTTGTAATGGTTTTATTTTGCCCATTTACTATGCCATTTTTGACAAGCCTGCTCCGAAGATTTCTTCACAAGCAGAGATTGACCTAACCGCTCTAGGAAACTGGTTCGGAGAGGATAAATTCACATACATAAGAGCTTTCGGCAACCTTTCCAGGCCTCATGTCCTTCCCTTGTACATATTCGACAAGCTATTGGCTAGAGAATTAGCCTATCAGATTACGTCCGCAGGAGCAACCAAGACTCTGAGGACTTCAAAGAAGCAGGTTTGGCCTCCTTTTCCTCTAAGGTGTAGTGTTTATACTCTGCATGACTATAAGCATGCAGACAAGGAAGCAGAAAAGATAAATATGCTAAATCTCGCCACCATTCCTAATAGGCGATTTAACCCAAGGAAAATCGTCTATAATGTACTTGAACAGGCAAAACTCACAAAGTTTGAACATAAAGAAGACGATTTTGATGACTTATTTTCTTCGGTGGAGTCATTATTCTAGGTCCAAACACTAGCTAAAATGAGATATAACGATGAAGGGTTAGTAGAATTCAATAAACTCAGAGAGCAGAGGTTGCAAACTCTGCCTCTGGATTTACTAGCTACTACCCCGACGACACAATCAAGCAAGCTTGAACAGCGACTCATCGACAAACCCCCTGCTACATCAAAGATTCTTGAGACAGATAAAGGGAAAGAACAGGAGGAAGTACAGAGGAAAGAGCAGGAGGAAGTACAGAGGAAAGAGCAGGAGGAAGAAATACAGAGGAAAGAGCAGGAAGAAATATAGGAGGAAGAGCAGAAAAAGGAGCAAGATAAGGGTAGCGAGAATGTTAATGTGGATACCCAGATTGATCCGAAATTGCTCCAAGAATGGAAGCAATTTGACTCTATCATAAGCAATCTGGAAGGTCCAAAAGTTGCTGATACACCCAAAGCAACAGATACACAGGATACAGCATCAATAAAGGTTCCGAGTCAAGGAACCAGCGGCATACCCCCTAGTACAGATTTAGAAATAATTCCAAAGGATCCCTCGGATCAAATCATTTTGCAGGTGGAGGATATACCTCCATTAGATGTCTTTTACAGCCCAAAACACAGGGCCGTAGTAAAGCGACATCAGAAAAGGAGAAGGCTTGATCAACCTTCCCTGTTTCCAGAGCAAACACAGACAGTCAACGTGGTTTGGAAAGAGAAGTTTGATCCTTTTGATGACCTAACTAAGCTTTCCCAGTATGCCGAAGCCTATTCGGCGGCCACCATGGACAAGGCATCGGAAGTGAGTCATCTATTAAAAGAAAAAGACCAGGCAATTATTTTGTTGCAAACACAGCTGTCGGAGGCACAACAAAAAGTTGAACAATTAGAACAGCAATTGTCAACACAGCAGCGATTAAATAATCAACTGAATAAGCAGTTACTTGAAGAAAAACAAAGAGTAGATTCAAGCGCGATTCAAAGGCAGAAATAATTGTCAGAAGCATTGGCAAAATTGAAGACGATGAATGAACTAACGGCGAAAACGAAAGATGAGAAAATTGCATAGCTATCACTTCAAATAGAGAATTTCAAGAGTCTTCCACAACCTGTCAATTTCAAAACAGAGGCACTACAGATTAATAAGGCATTGGTGACACAGATAAGACTGTTGTGTCATAATATTTCTCAGGTTGAACCCCTTTGTGATATAACAGCATCGATAATCGATAAATCAGTTGATGCTAGATAGGATTTAGAGCAGGCCAACGAGACCTTGATAGATTTTCTTACTTGATAAGACACCAGTGAGGTACAGGCAGCAAATCTGCCCAAAATCATAGAATCACATAAGGAAATCCTATTCTTAGAATGGAAGTCCCAGTTGATGAAGGCGGAGAGAGAAGTTCCTAGGTGTAAATTATCCACAAGTAACTTGATTGAATTAATCAATAACACTCTCTATTTATCTAATATGATTTCACAATGTACACCAGGTAAATTGCTATCGGCTAAGACATTGGAGTAAGCATGTAATCAGGAGCTGGAAAAGAATGGAAGGTTAATTGCAGGGATTCAAAGTTTAATTTGGGACACCTATTGGTTGTTCCTAGTAAAACCATACAGCCAGAGAGCCGCCCTCAAGTGTCTAACAGATGCAATCAGTTGTATCATTCCTGATATACACGATGCCACATACTCGGCTCAGATCCATTCTCGTCTCAGCCGCCCTCCAGAATTGGAACCGATGCTTGCAATTTGCCAACTCAGATCAAAGGGAAAACAGCCAGAGTGATGAATCATGCTGCCGACTACCAACAAACTTGTTGTGGAAATGATATTCAAGATCCAGTTGTACCAATTAAATAGCATTTTGTTTTTGTAGTTAGTTAGTTTAATTAAGTATTTATATACCCTTTCATGCATTTAGAAAGGGTCCTCAGTTTTTGTATAAGACTCAAACCTGGAAATTGCACTACTGTACTTCCGGTATATTTTTATAAAGACTGGGCCAATTATTCCAAATTTTAACGACGAAGATTTTATGTGGATGTGCACTATTGCCTTTATATGAAAGTATCTCTGAGTTGAAAGAGGGAATTCGAATTGCAATTGATATTGGGAATGATTTACAGCACATATAGTACTACTATCTATGATCTGAATTCATTCTTTTATGTGAATTGTTATTTGATTACTCTTGCTATTATTGAGTATATGTATGTGTTTTCAACAATATTCTTTATATTTTTCACTATTGGATGTTTAAAGGATGTTATTCTTTTAGTCATACATGTATCAGTAATATATAGAAGATAAGTGTAACAATGTTTTATTAATTACTTTGTTCAACTATTTGAACAAAGCAATTATTATATGAATGAATGTCTTTGTTTAACAAATAGAGTCATCTATATGCTTATTTGTGAATAGAGACTATCAAACGTTGCACTTAAGAATAGAAATTTCCCGGGATAGAATAGTTATTCGTATTTTCGCTTTTTAGATTAAATCATGCATCCATTAATATTTTATTAGAAAACCAATCACTCATCCATCCCCTTTTATTCATCATTAGGGAACTGGTCCCATTATCTCCATTCGGAGCCACCACACCAAACGGAAAAGGAGCTGCATTAAGGTCCGGACCGGGTGGTTTTCCCCAATGTTGTTGCAATGATTTTTGAGGCATCAACATTTTTGGCGCTAGAAAGAGGGCTTGAACTATGAATGGTGAGTAAATCAAAATCTATTGACCATTCTGAGGGTAAATCTCCCTCCACCTCACCTTAGACCTCCCGTTTGCGTTCTGGAACACCAATATCCAAACGAGAAGAAGAAGAATCAACTACCACTGCTAAATCCCATCATACTTCAGAACGATTAAGTCCTGAGTCTCCTGAAGTTCAGTCTCTCATCCAGAAACTTCAAGACTTTTTGATATCACCACAGAAATCTGGAGTATCTCAAGGCAGTGAGACTTCACAATTCAATCTACCTCACCCTCTCACCAGACTTCAAAGCGGAAAGCTCGGTATTGAACCTACTGAGTTGCCTTTACCAAAAAGGAAAAAGGCTAAAAAGAACACTGAAGGATCTGATAGTGAGACCTTTTCTTCATCATCTTCCATCTCATCTTCTCCAGTGCGAAGTCAAACATCCACTCCTCCATTACATATTGTTGTTCACCAGGGATCACCAACTTCAACATCACAACCTATTCAATCTTCAATATCAACTCCTCCCCAAACACCTGGAACTTCATCGGCAATTGTTGTTACTTCTAAGATGGCTCAGAATCCATGGAATAGTCCTGGTGCGGTCACTATGCCTGCACCATTACATCCATTACCTGATTATCCTAAGAAATGGTTACCGAAATTTAATCCAGATGCTGGAACATTAGCCGAAGAACATATTAACAATTTCATGTTATCAGTTAACCTAAAAGGAGTAACAGAAGAAGATGTTGTCGTTAGGCTTTTCCCTTACACTTTGCAAGGATCAGTTGGGTCTTGGTATTTTTCCCTACCCTCTAGATCCATTACTAGCAGGAATATCTTTCAAGAGAAGTTTCTCACTAAATATGGCGATGATAGATCTTTAGCGACACTAACTAATGATCTTCCAAATCTAAGGATTGAATCTAGAGAACCTATTAAGGAGTTTAACTCCCGATTTAATAAACTCTTGAATAAGATTCCGACCGGCTCCAAGCCAAGTGAGCAAATCAGAAGTGAGTGGTATATAACAGCCCTACCTTCAAATATAGCCATTTTTGTAGATAGGGCTGCAAAACCAACTTTATCTGAAAACATGAAAGAAGCGCTTGTTATAGAGAAACGCATTATTGCTTTAGAAAATAAAGCTGCTCTTGAAGATAGGAAATCCAAAAAAGTTTCTTTTAAAGATGATTCAAAGAAGAAAAACCCTGAAGATCCATACGATATGGAGGGTCTACAAAAGGTCCTCAAAACAATGTCAAATGAAATGGTTGAAATCAAAAAACAAGTAGCAGAAACTTCAACAAAGAAGCCATTTAGGAATTTTAGAAAACCTGAGTCAAAACCACCAAATGTTATATCTAATGCAGACTCAGATCCTGAAGAGGAAGAATAAGATGAAACAGTTTCACCATCCGATGAACCCGAAGAAGAGGAGGTTGTCGAATGCCATGGAATGTAGGACTTCATATTACCCAACTCCGACACAGAAAATGAACAAGAAGCTTTCCCTGTGACTACCAGGAGTAAGGCACTCCTGAACCTGTTCAGGAAATTTCAAAGAAAAGGAGTGCAGGTACTACTACTACAAAGGAAAAGGTACCCACAAAGAAGTTGGCCGCAACATCACCTCAAAATCAACCATCATCCTCAAATATACCTTCAACATCTAAGACGTTGGTAGTATCGGATTCAATGGATTACAATATTATTGATGATATGAAGAAGACAAAGGAAAACATTACTATGTTTGAACTTAGCAAACTCAAACATCAGCAGAAATTGCTTCTTAAGGAACTAAATGCAGTACCTTCTTCACCTCTTCATAGTGCTAAAGCTGCAAATGATTTAGGTCAACCGCCTTCTAGTAGAATTGAAGCTACTGATACGATTTTAATCGGAGACAGATCAAATTCCCATACTCCCCCTTTCCTCTTGACCTATGAGATCTATAATCGAAACCTACACAACTGTTTGATTGACTCAGGGGCGTCCTCTAATATAATGCCAGCTTCAGTTTGTTCCAAACTGAACATTGAACCCCAAAATTCTGC
This sequence comes from Pinus taeda, assembly GCA_000404065.3. Lineage (NCBI taxonomy): Eukaryota > Viridiplantae > Streptophyta > Pinopsida > Pinales > Pinaceae > Pinus > Pinus taeda. Next base: position 83,629 of record APFE030079341.1, on the reverse strand, counting down.
AATTCATATTGTGTAGTTGGATAGAACCAAGGTCCAGGTTTTAGGGGAAATCAACTCTGTAACTATCAGGTTATCAACTGATCCACGAGTGGTTCAGAGAATTGATATCTTAATTGCCGATATACCTGAATTTTATGGTTTAATCTTGAGTAGGGATTGGTCTGAGAAACTCCACGGTTATATTTCTACCAATTGGTCCCATATGTGGCTACCCTATAACGGAAAGCCAAATCAAATCAAAATCGATTGGGAGAAACATATGACCCATACTGTCACTCAATTTGAACAGGAGAATCAACCAATGACATTTAATAATAATATTTTGGGGAATTACTCTTCTGAATCATTCTTTGGAAATTACACTACCCAACCATCTCCTTTCTCAGTGAATAGTTTCACATCAAGATCAAAAATAGAACACTGTAAATAAAATTGTTGATAATTCTTTATTTTGGTCACTATACTTTGATGGGTCTAAATCTAGTGAAGGTTCAGGAGCAGGGTGTATTTTAGTTAGCCCTGAAGGACAAAAAACTATGTTGTCATGTAGGTTGGAATTTGAATGCACAAATAATACAGCTGAGTATGAGGCCTTAGTTCAAGGACTATATAAAGCTATTGGTCTTAAAGTTCAATATTTGAAAGTGTTTGGTGATTCAAAGATTGTCATAAAACAAGTTAGAAATACAATTCACTGTCTTTCTAGTCACCTCAAGCACTATCAGTCTTTGGTCCAAGAACTTATATCTCAATTTTTAGCATTCAATATTTCTCCTATCCCTAGATCCTAGAATGCAACAACAGACTTGCTAGCCAATGTTGCTTCTAAACTCCTACCTTCCGAAGATTATAGCCCAGACAAGTTTTCAGTAGAGTTAATTTTTAGACCATCAATTCCTGACAATGTCACCAATTGGCGAGTGTTTAATCATAACGAAGACATTTTAAACTTCTTGACTTCCAAAAAGTCCTACGATGATCAAATCATTGATGAAAGTGATCATGACCTTCAAATGAAGGAAAAGCAGGAAGAAAACTTAATACCGAAACCAGTGGTTAAACTAAAGGATCTCTATGATATTAAAGACATGTTTAAACAGGTAACCAATTCAAAGCTCCAAAGTTCTACTTTAAGATTTGAGTTGATAAACCTAGGTACTGAGGAAAACCCTCAAAACATCAATTTAGGATTAGGAATTTATGTGGAAGAAAGAACAGCATTCATTAGGTTATTAAGAAAAAATAAACATGTCTTCGCTTGGAAATATGATGATTTAAAAACATACGATACATCAATCATTCAGCATACTATTCCAATGCTTTCTGAACAAAAACCAGTCCAACAGAAGTTAAGGAAAATTCATCTTAACTTAGAGCATCAAATAAAATCTGAACTGAATAAACTCTTGAAAGCTAAGATCATTTTTCCTATCCGGCATTCAAACTGGGTCTCCAATATGGTGCCTGTTAAAAAGAAAAATGGCGACATCCGGATTTGCATAGATTTCAGAAATCTTAATAAAGCAAGCCAAAAAGATAATTTCCCATTACCTACCATGGAGCAGATACTCCATTCAGTAGCTGGTTCTGATTTAATGTCCTTTTTAGATGGTTTTTCGGGATATAACCAAATTTTGGTCCATCCTGATGACAGACTTAAAACTACCTTCAGAACTAAATGGGGAACTTATGCTTACCAAAAAATTCCTTTTGAACTTATCAACGCAAGAGCTACATTCCAAAGAGCAATGGATATAGCCTTCAAAGGATTGATCAATAAAATATTAGTTGTCTATTTAGATGATATTACTGTATTTTCCAAGAAAATGTCTAATCATTTACATGATTTAAATCAAATCTTTGAACGCTGCAGAAGGTATGGTATCTCGCTCAATCCCAAAAAATCCTTCTTTGCTCTTAATCAAGGAAAGCTCTTGGGCTTCATTGTTTCCAAAGATGGTATTTATATTGATCCGGATAGAACTAAAGAGATTTATGATATTCCTTTCCCTCATAACAAAAAATCCATGCAGTCATTTTTAGGTCAAATTAACTTTGTTAAAATATTTATTCTCGATTTGTTCCCAGATTATTTTACCATTGCAAACAATGATTAAGAAAAATTTGGTGTTTAGGTGGGGATCTGTAGAAAAAGAGGCATTTGACTCTATCAAACAATCAATAATTAATGCCCCTGCTTTAAACACTCCCAATTTTTCAAATCATTTCATACTGTATACTCTCGCATCCACTTCATCTTATGCAGCAGTACTCACTCAGATTAATGATCAAAACTTGGAGGCACCAATTTCATTTTATAGTTCGAATGTTCAAGGTGCTGAACTTAATTATTCAGAAATTGAAAAACAAGCCTTTGATGTGTACAAAGCTGTCAAACACTACAGACTCTTCCTTTTAAAAGCTGATACAAAAGTTATAGTTCCCTTTTTAGCAGTAAGACAATTACTAATCCAAAGGGAATTAGGAGAAAAAAGGGAAAATTGGGTCACATCATTACAAGAATATGACTTGGAAATCAAGCCAGCAAAGATTGTCAGAGGCCAAGGTTTTTGCAGGTTATTAGCAGGAGCATCCAATATTCAGGAATTAGAGGATACAGAACACACTGAAGAAATCAATCAGATAAGTATCACTGATCCTAAATCACAATATGCAGATTTGATCTTCTATTTAAAAAATGGGTATGCACCTCCTGATCTTTCCTATAAAAACAAACGTGCCATTAGATTAAAAGCAAAAAACTTCATAATTGTAGACGATGTACTCTTTAGGCAAAATTACGATTCAATTTTATTAAGATGCCTAGAAAAACCTGAAGTGCAAAAAGTTTTGCAGGAACTACATGACGGACCAGCAGGAGGAAATTTTGGAGCTGATACAACAACCCACAAAATCATTCATGCCAGATATTATTGGCCCACCCTATTTAGAGATACTCACAAATATGTAAGGAGATGTCGAAGTTTTCAAATCTCCAGTGGAAGACAAAGGAAACCAGCTTTCCCTTTGCAACCAGTCAACATTGAAAAACCTTTCGAGCAACGGGGATTGGATATCATTGGGGAAATCACTCCAAAATCATACAAACAACATAAGTATATCCTTACTGCTACTGATTACTTTACTAAGTGGGTTGAAGCAATTCCTTTGAAGACAACAAACTCTGAAGTAATTATAGAATTTATAGATCAATTCATCATTACCAGGTTTGGTGTCCCAAACGCTCTTGTTTTCGATAATGCCTCTTATTTCTCTGGAAATTCTATGTTTGAGTTCGCTATTAAAAGAGGATTTAAATTGAAATATTCTGCGAATTACTATCCCCAAGGTAATGGTTTAGCAGAATCTACCAATAAAAATCTCGTCAAAATTATTAAGCGAACTATTGAGCAGAATCATAAAAACTGGAATAAATCTTTGATATTTGCACTATGGGCTGACAGAATAACACATAAGGCTTCCATAGGTACTTCTCCATTTAATCTTGTATATGGGAAAGAAGCAGTTCTACCAACCAATTTATTGCTTCCTTCTCTAGCCCTAGTGCAGTTTATTGAAGAAAGTCCCCCATCTTCTATTCAACTAAGACATGATCAAATCTTAAAATTAGAAGAAGAAAGAGAAAAGGCCAAAACTATTCATGCAAAACATCAGCAAATTATCAAGTCATCTTTTGATTCAACTTCATCCAGTTAAAAACAATTACAAGTTGGTGATCTAGTTCTGAAATGAGACAAAGCCATGAAGATAAAGGAAAACACACTAAGTTCCAGAAAATGTGGCTCGGACCATTTCAAATCAATGAGAAAATAGGCCATTCAACTTTCATATTGCAAGATCTATCAGGTAAGAGAGATTCTCTTCCTGTTAATGGCCTTATCTTGAAAAAATTCTTCAATTGAGGAGGTAACCCCTTCTCCTTTTGTAAATATTCAATTTTCAGCAAAATTTGTGTTCATAGTTTTTAGGATTATTAGGAAATAAAGTTGTAAGATATCTCCCATTGGCCTTTTCTATATTGAAAAAGTTGCTCAAAAGAAATAGTTTTGATATTTACTTTTAAAATGGAAACCTTAAACAAAAGGAAAATTTCTAGGAAATTAGGTATATTTAGATTCTGAAACCCCATTTCATTTTTGTGAAATCTTCTCGAGATTTAGAAATACTGTAAATCATTTTAATGTTTTAAAATGGCCAAAAAATGGTTATCAATATAAAAACAGAGACTGATTCAATCTTAGCATCTTTAACTCTTACCCCGTCATCCACGCTCTCTGAAGGAGAAAATTGTCCATCCCGTTCATCAAAGTTTATGATTATTCAGAGTGTAATTCTAAAATATATTTGATATAGAAGATAAGGGGTCTTATTACAAGCCTGCTTACCATGATCATTGGGGAATAATTTAACTGACATTACCAATACTGCATACCAAAATAGGGTAATGGATTATAATTATAAGACAAGGGGTCTCATCATGAGCCAGCTTGTTTAGTTAGATTACAACCAGTGAATGGCATTGTCAAACAGCTGGCCACCAAACCAGGACAATGGCTTTTTATCTTGCAAAATAATAAAAAAGAAAAAGAAATACAAAATATGAAGGTATCTTTTTGGATTCATTCTTTTAATTATACTTTGAAATGGATGGGATAATGGACAATTAAATGGTTAAAAAGTATCCCTATCGAGACTATGAGCGTTTGTTGGTAGCAGAGGCTCTACCTATGACAAAGGAGTCATTATAAGGCTAAGTTTCAAAGGTTCTTTGTTTTATCATTATCAACCAATAAAGGCTAATTTAAAACTTAGAATGTACTTAATTTTAAAAAGAGAAGGAATTAGCAAAAATAGTTATTATTAGATTTAGAATTTATGTATACCTAGTTATATTAGAATTTTCCTCTTATGTAAGATTTCTATATAAAGAAAGTTTAAGTATTTCAACATTTTTCAGAGATAGTTGTTTCTCCCAGTGAATCGCCAATTGTTGTGCTGTAAAACAACCCCCCCATTTCATAAAATTTTATCTTTAACTATAATATGGAATGGGTCCCTTTTTTATAGATGTGTGAATAAAATTGGTATCAACTCATCCTTCATCAAAAGGTCTGAAAGAAACAATACATTATAAACCTTTTGAATAAATATAAATCGGTCTTATAAAATAAATATATAATTCTTTATTATTGTGATATATCGATCGCAAGATCGCATATCGCAAAAACAAGGGATGCATAAGGAAAAGACCCATTGGTTTACCCCAATCCGAAAAGTGAATAACTATCGGATATCGGGAAACGCAAGCAAGTGTAACAAAAGGCCCTCCCACTTTTCTTCGATGAGATATCGCTATCGGCAATTGGGGAGTGTAGCACACACACGTTAAAGACACCTTTATATAACTCCCGATGCGATAAGGTGTATCGCCATCGGAGATCAGGGATTTTGCAATGATACAAATAGTATTACTCAAGCATTTATCCGATTATGATTGCGATAAAGCTAAGCACGAATTTCAAAAAAGATTGAAAAGGCTTGGGTATATTATGTTAGATTATTATTAAAAGCATTCATGTTCCCGATAGCGATTCACTTGTGACTATCCGCCAAAAATCAAATCCACGCTCGAATGAATCATTCGGTGAATAAACGATATGATGGGCATTTAAATGATTGACAAGTTAAATTGGTCAATTAATGGAGTAGTTATGCCGAGATCTCCCCTGAGATTGTATCTGCGGCTGTATTATTTTAATCCTTCATTATTCGTTAATTGATATAACTATTTCATATTGGTTCGCACCACCTATTCTCTGTATTATGTTCATTTTATCTCCTACGCAGAGCTCCGCCGAAGCAACAAATTCAAGCCAAATGGGGAAGAAATCCAAGAGATTTGCAGCAGCTTCAGCTCCCGCAGTAACAGGACAATCTACCGTTGATCCAAGACCAAGCAAGAAAGGATTGATTTCAGACACTACCTGTCTTGGCCTCGGCAACACTAGCTGGCAAAGCATCTATAATCTAATTGAAGCTTAAGAGCCTGAAACGGTATCGGTGCAAGCTACTCCATATTCAACCAGAAAGTCAGAGGCTACCCTAAAGGATTTAGCCGACTCCTATCTACACCGAATAGCAGCTCGAGAGAAAATTCTTCCGTATACAGATGTAGTGCGGTGGGCAGTAGAGGAAATCCTTGTTACGAATAGAAGATTCTGCACAGTCGACAGGAGAGTCTTCGGCTCGTTTCAATCTGATGATTTGAGAAAAATGTACCACTTGCCTGAACCACAAAAGAAATACAACAAAGCATTTCTGAAGAAGTTCACAAGTGAGAATGAAACTGAATCATCACCTATTCGGGAATGGAGACAGAACCCCGCAAGGCACAAGCACGAATCTTCGAGTAAGTACTCTGTCGATTCATTATGTTCTCCTTACTATTACGTCGGGGCGATGATGTGTAGGATTTGGGGACTACATGATTCCGCAAAATTCACAATTGAAATGGTTCCTTTAATGGAAGCAACAGTCAATAGTGAGATAATGGATTGGGGAAATATATTATCTGATAAGTTAGCCACTGCTATTCTTGAGTTTAGAAATAAAACTCGCGTCACCGATAGGTCTATTCCTCTGTTTTATTTTAGTGCCTATATTTTAGATACTCTTTGTTTCAACTCTGAATTTCCTGTGTTGGGGTGGAGATGGACTCCACAAGACCCCACGCTGATTCACATTTATCACCAGAAGCTATGGAAAGCACATTATAAGGACCACCTGTATCAAGTTTGTAATGGTTTTATGTTGCCCATTTACCATGCCATTTTTGACAAGCCTGCTCCGAAGATTTCTTCACAAGCAGAGATTGACCTAACCGCTCTAGGAAACTGGTTCGGAGAAGATAAATTCACATACATAAGAGATTTCGGCAGCCTTGCCAGGCCTGATTTCCTTCCTTTGTACATACTCGACAAGTTGTTGGCTAGAGAATTAGCCTATCATATTACGTCCGCAGGAGCAACCAAGACTCTGAGGACCTCAAAGAAGCAAGTTTGGCCTCCTTTTCCTCTAAGATGCGGTGTTTATACTCTGCATGACTATAAGCATGCAGAGAAGGAAGCAGACAAGATAAATATGCTAAATCTCGCCACCATTCCTAATAGGCGATTTGACCCAAGGAAAGTCATCTATAATGTGCTTGAATAGGCCAAACTCACAAAGTTTGATCATAAGGAAGATGATTTTGATGACTTATTTTCTTCGGCGGAGTCATTATTTCAGGTCCAAGCACTGGCTAAAATGAGATATAACGACGAAGGGTTAGTAGAATTCAATAAACTCAGAGAACAGAGGTTGCAAACTCTACCTCTGGATTTACTAGCTACTGCCCCAACGACACAATCAAGCGAGCCTGAACAGCGACTTATCGATAAACCTCCTGCTCCATCAAAGATTCTCGAGACAGATAAAGAGAAAGAGCATGAGGAAGTACAGAAAAAGGAACAGGAGAAAATACAGGAGGAAGAGTAGAAAAAGGAGCAAGATAAGGGCAGCGAGAATGTCAATGTGGATACCCAGATTGATTCGAAATTACTCCAAGAATGGCAACAATTTGACTCCATCATAAGCAATCTGGAATGTCCAAAAGGTGTCGATACACCCAAAGCAACAGATACACAGGATACAGCGTCAACAAAGGTTCCGAGTGAAGGAACCAGCGGCCTACCACCTAGTACAGACTTAGAAATAATTCCAAAGGATCCCTCAGATCAAATAATTTTGCAGGTGGAGGATATACCTCCATTAGATGTCTTTTACAGTCCAAAACACAGGGATGTAGTGAAGCGACAGCGGAAAAGGAGAAGGCTTGATCAACCGTCTGTGTTTCCAGAGCAAACAGAGACAACCAATGTAGTTTGGAGGGAGGAGTTTGATCCTTCCAATGACCTAACAAAGCTTTCCTAGTATGTCGGAGCCTATTCAGCAGCCACCATGGACAAGGCATCGGAAGTGAGTAATCTACTAAAATAAAAAGACAAGGCAATTATTTTGTTGCAAACGCAGCTGTCTGAAGCACAACAGAAAGTTGAACAGTTGGAACAGCAATTGTCAACACATCAGCAATTAAATAATCAACTGAATAAGCAGTTACTTGAAGAAAAACAGAGAGTAGACTCAAGCGTGATTCAAAAGTAGAAAGAATTATTAGAAGCATTGGCAAAGTTGAAGACAATGAATGAACTAATGGCGAAAACGAAAGATGAGCAAATTTCTCAGCTATCACTACAAATAGAGAAGTTCAAGAGTCTTCCACAACCTGTCGATTTCAGAACAGAAGCGCTACAGATTAATAAGGCATTGGTGACATAGATAAGACTGTTGTGTCATAATATTTCTCAGGTTGAGCCCCTTTGTGATATAACAACATCGATAATCTATAAATCAGTTGATGCTAGACAGGATTTAGAGCAGGCCGACGAGACCTTGACAAATTTTCTTGCTTGGCAAGACACCAGTGAGGGACAGGTAGCAAATCTGCCCAAAATCCTAGAATCACATAAGGAAATCCTATTCTTAGAATGGGAGTCTCAGTTGATGAAGGCAGAGAGAGAAGTTTCTAGATGTAGATTATCTACAAGTAACTTGATTGAATTAATCAATAACACTCTCTATTTGTCTAATATGATTTCACAATGTACCCCAGGTAAATTGCTATCAACTAAGACACTGGAACAAGCATGCAATCAGGAGTTGGAAAAGAATGGAAGGTTAATCGCAGGTATTCAAAGTTTAACTTGGGACACCTATTGGTTGTTCCTAGTAAAACCATACAGCCAGAGAGACGCCCTCAAGTATCTAACAGATGCAATCGGTTGTATCATTCCCGAGATACACGATGCCACATATTCGGCTCAGCTCCATTCTCATCTCAGTCGCCCTCCAGAATTGGAACAAATGCTTGCAATCTGCCAACTCAGATCAAATGGAGAACAGCCGAAGTGATGAATCATGTTGCCGACTACCAACAAACTTGCTGTTGAGAAGATATTCAAGATCCAGTTTTACCAATTAAATAGCATTTTATTTTTGTTGTTAGTTAGTTTAATTAAGTATTTATAGACCCTTTCATGCATTTAGAAAGGGTCCTCAGTTTTTGTATAAGACTCAAACCTGGAAGTTGCACTATTGTACTTCCAGTATATTTTTTATAAAGACTGGGCCATTATTCCAAATTTTAACAAAGAAGCTTTTATGTGGATGTGCACTATTGCCTTGATATGAAAGTATCTCTGAGTTGAAAGAAGGAAATCGAATTGCGATTGATATTGGGAATGATTTACAGCACATATGGTACTACTATCTATGATCTAGTTTCATTCTTTTATGCGAATTGTTATTTGATTACTCTTGCTATCAATGAATATATGTATGTGTTTTCAACAACATTCCTTGTCTTTTTCACTATTGGATGTTTAAGGGATGTTATTTTTTTAATCATATATGTATCAGTGATATATAAAGGATAAGTGTAACAATGTTTTATTGATTACTTTGTTCAACTATTTGAACAAAGTAATTATTATATGAATGAATGTCTTTGTTTATCAAATAGAGTCATCTATATGCTTATTTTTGTGAATAGAGATTATCAAACGTTGCACTTAGAAATAGAAATTTCCCAGGATAGAATAGTTATTCATATTTTTACTTTTTAGATTAAATCATTCATCCATTACCATTTTTATTAGAAAACCACTCACTCATCCATCCCCTTTTTATTCATCATTGGGAAACTGGTCCCATTATTTCCAATCGAAGCCACCACACCAAACGGAAAAGGAGCTGCATTAAGGTCCGAACCGGGTGGTTTTCCCCGATGTTGTTGTAGCAATTTTCGAGGCATCAACAGTATCTCAACGCACTCATTAGAGGATCCCAAAGATGCTCTGTGCTACTAAAGGACACAAAAAGTGGGTGGGCCTAGCTGTCGAATCATTGCATAGAGTTTTTTGCGCATCTGTTGGTGGTAGTCTAGTGAAGTGTGAATTGTTTTTGAATCCATGTACCCAATCTCGGACTTCAAATGCGATCAAAATTTGGTTGACTTTACATCTTTTGCAACTAGTTTTCTAATTCTAACCCACATTGTATTCGATACGTGATTTTTGATAATCTGGATTGCTTTATAAAACATGTTAGTTGTATGATAAGAAAAATAGTGGTTTTTGTGAGGGACTTCCCACTGACAGATCCTTTGATATGTTAAGTCTTCTGACATATCGCTTGGGCGGTTGCCATAGAAGAGTTATTGAAAACTCATCTCTTCTAAGTAATTATCTTTGAAAATCCCTAATGACATGTATCTTGCAACATGTGTAATATTAATTTTTTTATTTACAATGTCATGGATAGTATGTGGATCAATGAATCCATGAACCAGTGTTTTTGTGGTCGATTCATCAATTTCTTGGTTATCGTTTTCGCTATCTTATGCTTCAGTTGATTCTCTCAATTAAACTTTCATATGTTTCTTGGTTTTCTACGAATGCTTCTTTCCAATTGCCATCTATGGTAGCATTTTCTAGCTTCATTTTCCAGGAACGCTTCCTTCCAATTGTCATCTATGGTAATGTTTTCTAGCTTGTAAACTAATCTTTTGCACAATCATTTTAATGTTTTAATGACTTTGTGAACACAGACTCAACCAAATGCATAAACAATTTTGGATCTTAAACTTTTTTTGACAATGACTTCCATGCTCAGCCTAAATACAGAGGATAGAAAGGTCTTTCTTAAGGGTCGGTCTGTCTCTCGGTGGGGCCAAGAGTTTGAAAAGTGATCAGGGTTACCACTTTCTTAGTACCATTATCGCAACTATCGATTAGTCCACATCATCCACAAGATAATGGTACCGTGGAAGCCTTTAAGAAAATATTGGCGCAACGTGGGTGGCGTGGGGCGTTCACATATGCATTAGTCCCCTATGGGGGAAATGATAAAAGAAAACAACCAGACATACAGAAGATGGATAAGCTCATATATAAAACAAATTGAGATCTTAAGATATTGATCTTTCCATAGTAGCATATTTCGCCCAAGCACAATTTTTCAATTTAAGCCATTTATATAAAGAAAATATTACCATTTGAACTTTTTTTTCACAGAAATATCAAGTTCGTGGGGACCAAATGCATAAACACTTTTGAATCTTAAATTTTTTTTGACAAATACTTCCACTATGTCAGTGTCTTTTATAGTTTGAGTCAATGCACACCGAATTCTAGAAATGTTAGTAAGGACATTAATGACTCCTCCAAATTCTAGAAATGTTAGTATGGACTTTAATGACTCCTCCGATTAAGCCTAGTTGTGGTTTTTTATGTTGATGACCCATTTCCTTTATTTGCAATAAGGTAAATCTTAATGCGACTAGTCTTTCCTCTAATTCAGTGAGTTTTGTGAGTGTCCTAATGGTGTTGTTTCTTCTTATTTTTTGTGTTTCTTAGTGGCGTTGTTTCTTCTTATTTGTTCAGAAACGACATATTTAGGAATTGTCATCTTTAAATTTTTTTTTTTGGCAATGCTTACAAATGTAGGCATTTGTACTACTAGGTCTGGCATTCTCATGTGAGTGTCCTAGTGATGTCGTTTCTTCTTATTTTTTGTGAGCTTCTTAGTGGCATTGTTTCTTCTTATTTGTTCAGAAACGACATATTTAGGAATTGTCATCTTCAAATTTTTTTTTGGCAATGCTTACAAATGTAGGCATTTGTACTACTAGGTCTGGCATTCTTAATGAAACTAATTTTGTTTGCTTGTGTTGTTTGATTTACTTATTTCACCAAGGAAACATCTCGTTCGAAAAATGTTCTTTCATATGATGAACAACCAAAAATAGTTCTCTCACATGATGAACAATCAAAAATAGGTTTGTCACTTATCCGTGTTTGATATTTATGTTCAAACTTTGATAGTTTTTTCGATTTCTTCATTGATCTTGATTGAATCAATATATCATATTTTCTTGATCTCTTTATGTTCAAACTTTGATAGTTTTGTTGATTTCTTCATTAGTCTTGATTGAATCAATGGATCATATTTTCTTTATCTCTTTCTCTCTCTCTCTTGAGAGATCCTTTGATGTTGTTGTAGATATGTTGTAGATGTGCCGCGCTCTAAATTTTCTATTACTACTTCTTGTTTCATTATTTTTTTTCTTGTTTCATAATTGTTGTGTTTTATGCAAGTTTTATTTTCAATTAAAAAAAAAAATGAATGATGCCTTTAAGCACGTGCAGAGATGATATTTTCTTTTGTCAACTTCAGTCACAAGAAGTTACAATTTTTCTACTACTACTTCTTGTTTCATTGTTGTTGTGTTATATGTAGTTTTATTTTCTGTGTTTTCATTCTTTTTTTAATAACACCTTTAAGCACATGCAGAGTAATCTTTTCTTTTGTCCGCTTTAGTCACAAGAAGTTACAATGTTTTTACTACTACTTATTTCATTGTTGTTGTGTTATATGCAAGTTTTATTTTCTATGTTTTCATTTTGTTTTTGAAAAGCACATGCAGAGATAGTCTTTTCTTCTATCCACTTCAGTCACAAGAAGTTACAATTTCTCTTTGTGTTATGTTTCTAATATGTTTTTTCAAATGTCTAAGTGACCGAAATCTTGTCGTGTCACCAACATGTTCTAGATCTTTTAGAACCACTTCTTGTTTCATTGTCATTGTGTTATATGCAAGCCTTATTTTCTTCCTTTTCAACTTTTTTCCAAAAGATACACTTCTCTTGTGCTTGTTTAAGTCACAAAATGGTTTGAATTGGCTTCCGACAAGTTGACATTTTGCTTGAGCTTGATTAAGTCAAGATGGTTTGAATTGTTTGAATTGGCTTCCGACAAGTTGACATTTTTCTTATTCTTCTTCAAGTCATACGATGGTTTGAATTGACTTCCGACAAGACATTTTGCTTTAGGTTGTATTTCAGTGTTGTTTTTTCTAAGAATGCGCTAAATGAAACATCAATGTCAATCAGTATTGGTGTCGATTGGTGCATGAGATGTTTCTGTTTTAGCATGACATATTTTTCTTTGACTTGTATCATTTTTATTTCGAAGATGAAATGTTTCTGTGTTATCTCGTTTAGTGGATAAGTTATTTTTTTGTACCATGTGTTGCTTATATTTTTCTTTGAATTGTATCATTTTAATTTCGAAGATGACATGTTTCTATGTTATCTCGTTTAGTGGATAAGTTCATTTTTCGTATCATGTGTTGCTTTGTTGCTGAAAGGTACAATCCATGACAGAGTCTCTTTTACAGAGTGGTCATTTAGAGGATCCTCATAATGGAATAATATGTTGCAAGTGTTTGTTGCAACACTTGAATTAAAGTGTAAATAAATTCTCATGTTTGTTTTGGACCAAACTCTAATTGGGATTTTCAACCAATTTGATAGCCAATGGATACAGAAAATATCTCCCATAGGCCTCTATATTCTAAAAAAGTACACCACACCCAAAAGAAAAAAGAAAAAAAAGAATCGAAGGTCAAAGTTCAAAGTTCAGGAAAAGAAGGATCAAAGATGCATCCTAAAAAACAATTGATGGTAAAAGGGGTCTAATGTTGATCTAGACATTTTGTCTAGATACAATTCATCTAATGTTGTCCATTTCTTTTCATAACTTGTCTAAATACAATTCATGGTTGCTAATGTTGTACATTTCTTTTAATAATGTTGTTCATTTCTTTTAATAACTCGTCTAGATATAATTCATGGTTGCTAATGTTGTGCATTTCTTTTAACAACGCTTCATGGAGTTCATGTTCGTAAGACAAAATTGCTTCTCTATTTTGTTTTTCTAGGCATTTTCTAAAATAATCTATTATTCCTTTTCTTAACTCTAATGATGTGTATGTAAAATGTATTAAAAGTTGTAAACAATCAAACAAATTGTCATTAAATGTCACTAAATATCTTCCATAGGCCTCTAGATTCTAGTGATATATCAATTGATGTTGATTTAGACATTCTGTCAAAATACAATTCATGGTTTCAAATGTTGTGCATTTCTTTTCATCTAATTATAATTCACGGTTTCTAATGTTAGTGCATTTCTTTTATTAACTCATATAAATACAATTCATGGCTGCTAATGTTGTGCATTTCTTTTAATAACTCTTCATGGAGTTCATGTATTTTAATAACTCTTCGTAAGACAAAATAGGGATTTTCTAAAATACTCTATTGTTATTTTTTTAAAAACATTCAATGTTTATTGAGCTTTTGAAATTGCAAATTACATCAACTATTGAAATTCAAATGTGAGACAAGTGTGAGTGTCTAGTGAATTGGTTCAATAAAAGACATAGTCGATGTTTACTAAACTATTGAAATTCAAATGTGAGCCAAATGTGAGCTTCCAATGAACTGGTTCAATAAAAGATATAGTCAATGTTTACTGAGCTATTAAAATAGCAAATGTGAGCCAAATGTGATCGTCCACTGAACTAGTTCAATAAAAGACATTCAAGAAGGAAGATATTGATAATTAATACATAAATTAATGATTAGTACATAAACATTGTGTCCTAAACAAAAAAAGAAATGAAGTTAAAAAAGAAATGATTAATGTAGATAAACTCAATGGATACTTTATCTGATTGCAAAATGTTTAGTACAGTAAATATCCAATAGAATAACCTAATGAATTATTTCATATCCATTAGCAAACATGAAAGATCTACTAATTTCATTGATATTCTAGTACTTAACAAATTTATTCTCACATTGGAACTCCTTAACAAATTATCTCAGAGTTCCACAGCTGGTGTCCAAAAACCATTGGCAACAATTCACATTTGTAGCTATGAATATTTCCAAAAGCTAAAAAAGTAGGTTCCAAAATAACACATTTATTCTTACATTGGAACTCCTTGCAATTATGGTAGAGTTCCACAACTGGTGTCCAAAAACCATTGGCAACAATTCACATTTGTAGCTATGCACATTTCCAAAAGCTAAAAAAGTAGGTTCCAAAATAGCAACAATCCACACTAAAACATTGTTATCAAATGAGTGAATAGGAATATCCATGGACCCTAAAAGTTTTCACATAAAAACAATTATTGCCTTAAAAAATTGAATGAAAGCCTCATAATACCTATATACCCATACATAATGCAGGAGATAGAATTTCATCCAATTATAGGATAATATTGGCGAAACTAATCTATGCAAAAATCTATTTGTATAGTTTCAAGAGAGAAGTTAACCCCTATATACCCATACTAAAAAAATTATAGGATAATATTTTTGAAACCAATATGTGCAAAAATATATTCGTATAGTTTCAAAAGAGAAGTTAAACCCTATATACCCATACTAAAAAAATTGAATGAAAGCCTCGTAATACCCATATACCCATGCATAATGCTGGAGACAAAATTCATCCAATTATAAGATAATATTGGTGAAACCAATCTATGCAAAAATCTATTCGTATAGTTTCAAGAGAGAATTTAACCCCTGGAAAGAGAACTATATGGTATGTGTTAAGAGGGACACAATGATATACCACCTAGCCACCATATGGTATGTGTAAAGAGGGACACATAATGATATACCCATACCACCTAGCCACTTTATGGATAGTAGTAGAAGAATGTAGGGAAAATAAAGGTTTTTGCTTTGTATATTTCTAAAAATATTTGACAAAACAATGATAAACAAACTTTGCAAGTGTGTGAATAAGCTAGGAATCCCAAAATAATATTAGACAATAGCAAAAGCACTAAATCATAAAGTGTTAGAAATGAATGAAAACAAACGGAGTATAGGGAAAACAAAGGTTCTTGCTTTGCATATTTCTAAAAGTGTTTGACAAAATGCTAAGAAACAAATTTTGCAAATGTATGAATAAGCTAGGAATCCCAAAATAATATTAGGCAATAACAGAAGCACTATATTAGAATGTGTTAGTAGATGGAATATGGAATTCTTAAAATTTTCAGCTCTTCAAGTGTATGAATAAGCTAGGAATCCCAAAATAATATTAGACAATAGCAAAAGCACTATATCATAAAGTGTTAGCAATGAATGAAAATAGTTGGAGTATAGAAATCTTAAAATTTTCAGCTCAATGTAACAGTTTACTGCACATAGTTAAAAAAATGATTAGCATTTTAACTATTATCCAAACTAAAATATGATCTATACTCAGGTTCTGAAACACATCACATTGAAAAAAAGAAGTTGGAACAACAAAAGGTGAACTATGAATAAGCTAGGAATCACGAAAATATTAATAAGCTAGGAATCCCAAAATAATATTAGGCAATACCATAAGCACTATATCATAAAGTGCTACCAGTGAATGAAAATAGCTCAAGTATGGAAATCTTAAAATTTTCAGCTCAATGTAACAGTTTTAACTATTATCCAAACTAAAATATGATATATACTCAAGCTCTGAAACACATTACACTGAAAAAAAAAGTTGGAACAACAAAAGTGGAACTGACTGTCTCAGTAAAATATATATGCTACAACAAACTCAGAAAATTGATTCATTAATTGAAGTTCACACATAAACACCATGAATAATTCTACTTTGACACCCTAATAACCAAACCAGAGGGTCATGGGTTATAAAAAAAGTTGGACTAAATCTGCTCTAGTGCCTAGTCTGGATGAGAGCTAATCATGCAGTAAAGGAATCCAGTTACCCACAGATCAAGTAGATTACAAAGCAAAAACTGTATAAACAATATCTGTAAATAAACCCCAATGGTTAGCTCAATAGATTCAATCATTTGTCTAAGGCATGTTGCTGACAAAAAGACCATAGGGATAAAATATAATACATGTAAAACCTTCGGGCAACAATCTGAAGTAAATTTACAAAATGGGAGAGTATCCCTATTTCATACAAATAGTGAGAGGTGATCGACAATAGGCACAAAGGAAATGGTAAATTTACAAAATGGAGCCTGTTTCATACAAATAGGTAGAGGTGATTGATAATAGGCACAAAGGAAAAGGTAAATTTACAAAATGGGCGAGTAGCCCTATTTCATACAAATAAGCAGAGGTGTTTGACAATGGGCACAAAGGAAAAGGCATGTAGGAAATTTTCCAACCATAGTAACAGGGCTTGCTCAAACAAATAAGCAGAGGTGATTGACAATAAGCACAAAGGAAAAGGTATGCGAGAAGTTTTCCAACCATAGTAACAGGGCTCGCTCAACTTGAGTGAAATTAAGTAAGATTAAAATGGGCAGAGCTTGAATCAGAGGGGTAAAATTGGAAAGTTTGGTCAAACTCACCAATACCCAATGAGCGTGAATAGGCTTCATCAAGCCTCAAGGTCGATTGCATATGATTTTTTTGGACCTACATTTTCCAAATTAATTTTGCATCCCTTGGCTCTTATGAATATCGTATGTACGCCATAAGTGATCAGTAAACCAAATGGCTTAACAACCACTTTGACTAGAAAAAATTCTATAGCTTAGTGAAGTCCTTAAGAATCCTATTGTATTCCCTACCTAATCCTTGCCTAATCCCTTCCCCCGCCTAAGCAAAGAAAAGTCTACAGGCATCCTCAAACAAAACTGCATACCCCTTGTCCTCCAGAGCTTACTAGTAATAGGTAAGCTTGGTAAAATATTTATGCTTTTGGATTAATTGTTTCAACTGCTACTCTTAGTGACTTTGATTGGAGGGTATTTATGGGGTTTATAGCCTCAAATGCTAGTGGTCCACATAATTTATGAAAAAAAACCTAGTGGGTCTAGATTTCAAACCTACTTTTTCTTTATTTAGACCTATGCTTGCTAGGATGATAGTAGTGCAACTAAAACTACTTCTCAATCTCATTTTATGTTCGGATCTATTACTAACTAAATATACACTCAGAACTAGAGCATCTACTAGTGGTTCATTTCCACCATATCATATAGGATACATTCATTATCCTCGTTGATTTGATAAAACTATCGATTACTAAACCTCTGATAAATGTATGAAAATGGATACAGAAAAAAGACCTAAGTAAAAAATCGAAGACCTAAGTAACAAAGCTCTATAAAAACTAGTTACAAATTTCACATCACACGTAAGTACTAACAAAGAGACACAAGTTATGGTTCTACATATCTAGAGACACAATGCACAATCACGTTGCTTTAAATCTTCTTGACTCAACCAGAATCATTTTGAAGTCTGCATCACTATCCTCCAAGATTTGATAAAACTGTCAATTACTAAACTTCTGATAAATGTATGAAAATGAATACAAAAAGAAACTTCTAATAAATGTATGAAAATTAATACAAAAAGAAGAGCTAAGTAGCAAATCACATCCTATAGAGGACTTCGTCACTCCAGCCTTACATGGTACAATAATTGTTCTGTGGATTGCCTAACGATTAAAGAAGCTTTACAGAAGATGGTTGATTAGGCATTGTTCCATGGATTTCCCAAGGATTAATAAAGCTAGTTGATTATCTTATTGCTTTCTTATCATTATGGTTGTGGAGGGCTCATACATATATTTTTTCCGTTGTGTTAAAGAAAACACAAATATGAATGTTGATTTCTTAGCTTCTAATGTTGTTATTTGTTCAATGCTAAAAATAACCGAGATCTAGATCTTCCAGCTAGTAAAGAGGAATAGTTTATATAAGTAAAAAGGGTAAAGGTTTCATAACTATGAGATCTAGGTCTTCCATCTAGTAAAGAGGAATAGTTTATATAATTAAAAGGGTAAAGGGTTCATAGCTATGATAATAAGTTTGAGGGGACTAGGCTAGAAGGAGAAATAACTCCTTTCTTATATGTATTCATATTATGGTGAAATTGGAAAATCAAAGAAATAATTTGAAATAAACTTGCAATACATTATAAGAACCAAATGATATTAACCGTTACCATTTAAATTTAGATCAAATATGTTATAGGAATAAAGAAAATAATTTGAAATCAACCTATAATGCATTATAAGAAGCTTTGTTTTGCTACAATGTTGTAATAATTTGAAATCAACCTGTAATGCATTATAAGAACCTTTGTTTTTCTATCATGTTGTCATAAATGCGCAATCTAAAATAGTAACATTCTAGAAAAAAAAAGAATAATTCACTGCAATCTAAAATGGTAAAATTCTAGAAAAAAGGAATAATTCAAAGCCTTTCACTGTGAACCTGAATCCTTAACCAAAATACCAAACAAGGTGTTCAGTAAGATACCCATAAAATAGTAACATTCTAGAAAAAAAGAATAATTCAGAGCCTTTCACTGTGAACCTCTATCCTTAACCAAAATATCAAACAAGGTGTTCAGTAAGATACCCATAAAATAGTAACATTCTAGAAAAAAGAATAATTCAGAGCCTTTCACTGTGAACCTGAATCCTTAACCAAAATACCAAACAAGGTGTTCAGTAAGATACCTGTATTATTAGAATAACACACAACAAACTATACTGCATTAATGTAAGGAGCAGTGCAATCTAAAATAGTAACATTCTAGAAAAAAAGGAATAATTCAAAGCCTTTCGCTGTGAACCTGAATCCTTAATAAAAATACCAAACAAGGTGTTCAGTAAGATACCCATATGATTAGAATAACACACAACAAACTAAATTGCATTAATGTAAGGAGAAAAAATCCCTAGTGATTTACAACTACAATGGAATTTCTTTCTCGAGACTACCATGAGCAATGCAATCTAAAATAGTAACATTCTAGAAAAAAGGAATAATTCAAAGCCTTTCACTGTGAACTTGAATCCTTGACCAAAATACCAAACAAATTGTTCAGTAAGATACCCATTTGATTAGAATAACACACAATAAACTAAATTGCATTAATGTAAGGAGAAAAAGTCCCCCAATGATTTACAGCTACATTGGAATTTCTTTCTTGAGACTACCATATAATTTATTTCTTGAGACTACCTTACAGACACCTCCATAAGTCACTAACTTACTCCATTGAAAAAAATTATTTACATAAAATAAATAAATCATTTCATTTGCCCATTATACTCCATTCAAAAAATCTATTTACATAAAATAAATAAATCATTCCATTTGCACATTACAATGTAACAAATGTTGCAATGGTTGGGAAAAACATAACCAACAACTACTACTTTGATAACATGGGACAAAATTTATTTACATAAAATAAATAAATCATTTCATTTCCCATTACAATGTAACAAACGTTGTAATGGTTGGGCAAAATAGAACCAGCAACTACTACCCTGATAACTGGGGAGCTGCAATATTTCAATGAAAGAAGAATGCAAGGATCTTTGATAAAACAAGAATTGTTTCTAGTGTTGTGAATTGTAGAAACTAGAGTGGGCATGGAAGTGGTCCTTTCATGGTTGAAACTAGACAGATAACCAAGAAGAAAATCTATGTAACTTTCTAGCACCTAGCAATTAACCATAATGTATCCATAACCATACATTGAAAAAGATCTCAAAAAAGAAACAATTTCTTGTGTACATAAGGAAAATGTGTGTGTAAGGCATTAAACAGAAGTATGCATATAACACACTAGATCTAGAATCAAGTGCTTTACAGAAAAAATGTTTGGAAAAATGAAAATTTCTTGGGCATAAAAATACAATCCTATGTCTACATTGTTAATAGTGCATTCTCCTTACCAACAGGATGGCTGTTGATTTTGAGAATTCGCAAACAAAGGGCAGAACTTCATTCACATCAAAAGAGAACATAGATGACAAGACTTCATTGACAGCAAGGATATGCGATCTTCACTTTCAACATTGTATCATACTATATAACAAGAGCAATACACATATGACATTTAACTAAGTGAAATGTGTTCACAAGTAGTTAAATGTGTTCACGAGAATATTAGCAAGAAACACATATATATGATGTGATTTGTGTTTACCTGTGTCAAATTGCCTTAACCAATGTCACATATGTTCATATGTTCCTTATTCTTCCCTTTTTGTTTCAATTAGCTAAACGTATGACATATGTTTGAAACAAATGTCATATCTTTGAAACATATGTGTGTGCTTTTAGTCTCCCTAGTTTTATTAGTATTATCTGTTGTTACTCCTCCGAAACTAGCTCTGATGATCAAGCCTCCCTCTCATACATGCCTTAGTTGTTCATATATAAGGTGTTTTCATCCTCCACTCACCTTGTCAAACTTTCTATATAATATGTTGCCGCGGGTAGAAAGGGAACTCGGGCAGAGGCATGGACAAGGTGAGGCCTCACCTCAAAAACAACTTGTTACACAACCATTAAAGCTCTCATATATGGAATGTAATGGAATGAATGTGAGTCAGTTTTTGCAGTCAGATTCTCCTTTTGGCGTAGAATTAGGATTTATGGCCACAGTTCCATTCATCGACGGTCATACGCATTTATACATATCCAATTGCTAGTAATTACTCAGTTGGGCTGGGAGAATAGGATGGAACCAAATCGCTCCATTTCCCCTCTTCTACATATCTGTTTGAAAAAGAACCACTTACCTCGAACCAGTCTTAGGGTGACCTATCTATTGTTAGAAATTATCTCTTTGTCCTTATAGTAAATTTCAGAGTGAAAAGAGGGTCAACCAATGGGATCGATGGGATGGATGGGAGGAATCAACTTATAGGAGAGTACCAGAATACTAATAGACAAAATATATATGTTGCGGTATTCCATTAGGTACTCCATCATGTAATATTTGAACCCCTTCCCACTCAATGAAAGGAAGGAGTTAAAGAGCTTCGTTTCTTTCTCAATATCTCTTCTTGACAATAAGTAAGGCCAATTGGTTTCCTACCGTCCTTAGTGATTCCATGATGAGATCATGACTACTCATTACCCTAAATAACTAGGATGAATATACTCACATACTTCGACCGAATATGGGGGTTTCTTTGAATGCAAAGATCGATAAATACAAATGTTCAAAGTGTTAACCCCCACTCTATGCTGCTCTAGTTAACACCTCTTTAGCCTTTTGTGGCCCATGCTGATTTTTTATCCTAGGCCTGGGAGCCCCATTAGCCTCGCCATGACTGTGAGTTTTAACTCGCATGATTCTATCTCCTTCTTTTCTGGTTAATTCCGGATGGGCTCCCGGTATTTTGTTTGATTTGCATTTGCATTTCTTCTTGATTCTTGTGCACTTGTGCCTAATGCTCCATTACAATTTATTATGGTTTTGAACTCTTAGAAAGTATAGCTTCTCTATGCCAGATGTGATGTTTGATTTTTGCAACAACATATTGTTGCAGTTCAAGGCCCTCCCATCACAATTTTCTGCAGAAGTAGCTCTTCCCTTCCATCGCAAGTTTCTGCATAAATAAACTTCTTTAGAAGCAAACAAAAGAAATATTGTAACACCTCTTGTTCCGTAAGCCGCCACACCATCATGCATGTATCCGCCACCTGTAATGCAGTTCCACTATAGCAACATGCCACCACCTGCTTTACCTTGTCAATCGCCTTAAAGACTTTAGCTTTGACATAATAACAAACCATATCATTCCAAAGCATTTAATAATTTCAAATTAATGCTAGCATTAGTTCAGGACTCTGAAATATTAAGAAATATGAAGAGTACAAGTAGAAAATAATATATAGTTTAGCATGTCCTCTTCAGGAAGAGGCCAAATAAGATATTGAAATCCAGTGCCAAAGGGATTAAGCGCATGACAATGAAATATGAGGATAAAACACTCACATAAATCAATACAAACTAATGTAAAGAACAACATTCTGATTACTATATTCCCATGCCAGATGGCACGGACTAATAAAACGAAGGAAACAAAAACAATGGTAAAATTTTCCATTTTCCCTTTTTCAAAGAGAAAAAGGTTAACAATTATAAATTTCTTAGATTACATCTGCTTTTGGTTGTATCTAAAACATACAAAACATCTTTGTTTTTCTCTTCTCTATTTTGTTGGAGGTGTGCATGTAGGTGTGGGTATAGGATCACAAATGTTTGAGTATCAGATAACCACAACATGCATTTGATTGATTACAATCAATACCATTACTTATTAGCCATACACTTGCAAAACACTAAAGTCTAATTGTTGACAGTGCTAGACCTGCCAACATTTAAGGGGATCTCCCCAGTTAGAAGTCCCAACTAGACCTTAGACCATTTGGTGTAGGAGTCCCAACAGTGGGTCATACAATATCGCCTTGACCGCAATTGTGCATAGAGGCAAGTAGGATGTCCTTATTGGTAGCAAGGGTATGACTATCGTAGCAAGCCAAGGAAGGTGCATGAAGGGTTCTAACACACATAACGGGGAATGAGTGCACCCCTTAGAAACCTATTGAAACATGCAGCTTGAAACGGAACACACAAGAAAAGATACATCACAAGATGGAAGGTAGGGAAACCAACAATCCAAAGTGATGTTTAAACTAACAACACATCTAAGTAAGATTCATACATACATATATATATATATATATATAGAGAGAGAGAGAGAGAAAGATTCCATACATACATGCGAAAGAAAACATCTACATATATTATCAGAGTAACCAAGATAACTGAAATACAATAACAACATATGCATGTAACATGTTGGCTATGTTATATTAAGAGTGAAATATCCAATCATACAATGTAACCATGACCAACCAATAGTTCTAACAGTGGAACATTACAGTCACTGTCGCCTGCTCCTCCAAAGAGATATACTAGCTTTGCACTGTGGAGAAGCCAAGGCTCATTACAATACACTCCAAGATTTATCTAAAATACACCTATAGGAAGCTTGGCTCCCAAAAGCTTGTACAATGAGTCATGAGGTTTTATAAATATCAAAGCATGGGGTGACCCTTGACATTCCCCTTTGTGACTCTTCACCTACCCTCATAACTCTTCAACTACTACATGACTGTTACATTCTACTATTGACACTTGTTCTTTCAATTTATGAGGTGTTACATTACAATCTACACATGTACCCATGTGAGACAAAATAGGCTTGAGTAAGCCATACAAGACATCACTAATACTTGGATAGTTATGGGAAGACCAAGTCTTCGACATACTCTTCGATGAAACTAAGACTCAGATAGTTGTGGGAAGACCAACTCTTCAACATCCTCGCGATGATCGATGGAAATGAGCCAATGCCAAGCTGGGTAGTTCATGATGGTGTTCGTGTACTTGAGGTGACATCCTTCTGGAAAGGAACCCTTGCCTCCATTGCATCCGGGTACACTAATTTTGATCCTTTGTCCAACTTGTCTAATAAAATGCACATCATAGTCTTGAGTGAAGCCGGACCAACAACAAACTGATGCATAGTTTCTATGTTAATCTCCAAGTTTGTGCTAGTGGATATGCGCATCAACTCATTGAAGTACATGTCTAGCTCTAATAAAACTTGGTTCTTTTTCTTTCCTTCCTTGAGTGTGCCAATGGATGGGATCACATGCACGCGCACAATGACATCCATGCTCCTAAACACTTGTGCATGTGATCGATAGCACTGCTCACCCTGTCTGCTCTGTGCCAGCTACTGGGATGTGTCCATAACCTGTATAGGCATGGTTTCATCAGTTTGTGCATGTTACGCCTCCTACTATACATGTTCCACCCTAAGTTGTTTCTTAAAATACTTCAACTCCTTCTCTATTTATTCCATCCTCTTTACACGATCCTCTTGTCACGTGGAAGTGAGCCAATGCCAAGCTGGGTAGTTCATGATGGTGTTCGTGTACTTGAGGTGACATCCTTCTGGAAAGGAACCCTTGCCTCCATTGCATCCGGGTACACTAATTTTGATCCTTTGTCCAACTTGTCTAATAACATGCACATCATAGTCTTGAGTGAAGCCGGACCAACAACAAACTGATGCATAGTTTCTATGTTAATCTCCAAGTTTGTGCTGGTGGATATGCGCATCAACTCATTGAAGTACATGTCTAGCTCTAATAAAACTTGGTTCTTTTTCTTTCCTTCCTTGAGTGTGCCAATGGATGGGATCACATGCACGCGCACAATGACATCCATGCTCCTAAACACTTGTGCATGTGATCGATAGCACTGCTCACCTTGTCTGCTCTGTGCCAGCTACTTGGATGTGTCCATAACCTGTATAGGTGTGGTTTCATCAGTTTGTGCATGTTATGCCTCCTACTATACATGTTCCACCCTAAGTTGTTGCTTAAAATACTTCAACTCCTTCTCTATTTATTCCATCCTCTTTACACGATCCTTTGGTCACATGGAAGTGAGCCAATGCCAAGCTGGGTAGTTCATGATGGTGTTCATGTACTTGAGGTGACATCCTTCTGGAAAGGAACCCTTGCCTCCATTTCATCCGGGTACACTAATTTTGATCCTTTGTCCAACTTGTCTAATAACATGCACATCATAGTCTTGAGTGAAGCCGGACCAACAACAAACTGATGCATAGTTTCTATGTTAATCTCCAAGTTTGTGCTGGTGGATATGCGCATCAACTCATTGAAGTACATGTCTAGCTCTAATAAAACTTGGTTCTTTTTCTTTCCTTCCTTGAGTGTGCCAATGGATGGGATCACATGCACGTGCACAATGACATCCATGCTCCTAAACACTTGTGCATGTGATCGATAGCACTGCTCACCCTGTCTGCTCTGTGCCAGCTACTGGGATGTGTCCATAACCTGTATAGGCGTGGTTTCATCAGTTTGTGCATGTTACGCCTCCTACTATACATGTTCCACCATAAGTTGTTGCTTAAAATACTTCAACTCCTTCTCTATTTATTCCATCCTCTTTACACGATCCTCTTGTCACATTGTCACCTATTGGCCTCAGTCTCCAAAGTCGCTTTCATCACAAGTGGATCTGCTTTGAACTCACAACTTTGCTTCGCCTCTGTGCTGTCAACAACCTTCCTCCTGCCTTGGTCGTGTGCATGTCTTCTACCCTCTGCTACTGCTAATGGTGATGCTCTTTGTGATGTCATGGCCATTTCATCTTGATATCCTTGTCCATGAACAACTTGGTGTCTTCATAGATAGGCAAGCTCATAGACACTCACTCAACTGCATCTTCAGTTGTGCTCTCAATGGTGTCCTTTGACCTTGCTCCCTGGGAAGCCATGTACCTATATTTTTGAGAGGTAGATGAACACTTGTGATACCTAGAGATAAAGAAACACTAAGGCAAACAATATATCAGTTGAAAACCAAAAAAAAATAGAGGATTGACATGCAACATACATGTGTGACTGTCTATGAAGATTGAGCAATTTTCACTGGGAGGCTAGGAGACTGATTGCCAAAACTATGCAAGGCATAGTCTGGGCTGTCAGGAGGTTGGCTGACTACTGGAACTGTGCAATGCATGATCTAGCCTAGCTTACCAAGGATTGAAACTATGCAATGTGTAGTTTCAGTCAGCAAGGGCATGAAAACCCAGTGAACTGCATTGCACAGTTTCATGGGACAGCAAGGCACTTCCTCCAAAAATTATGTAGAGCAAGCCCAGGGGTCACTGCGGCCAGTTTTGCACATTTTCTAGGAGGAAGGCAGAGCCTTCATTCTTAGGGATGCACATTTCTGGTTGGGCAAGGCAAGGTCTAGTCCAAGGCAATCCAGACCCGCTGATAGGTGACTAAAAGCATGAGAAGGTTTGAGTGCATGGTGAGACTGAGTGTAAGAAAGAGTGAATGATCATGCATGCAAATAGTGAGTGAAATATTCAAAAAATAAGAAAGCGATCATGTGTGTGAAGCGTGTTGCTACAACGACAAGCATTAGTGCAAAAAAATGTTATGCATGCGACAACAGTGAGATGCAGAGGACAACTAAAACAATGTTTCTACAAGCTAACATACATGAAAACGACAACAAGCATTCATTCAAACCAAGCAGACAACACTCACACGAGCCAAAATACAAAAAGCGACAGAAACACAGCATAAGACATGAGAAGCAGACTTACCCTGAAAAAGTTGAGTTGAATGTGTCGAAGACTCCTAGATGTGATGTGGGATGTCAGAGTTGTGAGATCGATGTGAGGAATGAGCTCTGCAATGTTTGGAAAATGAGTTTTGATAAGATCAAGGTTATGGCATGAATGCCACAAATCTAGGAAAAAGTGACACTTGGTTTGAGGTTTCTAAACGATCTTCGCATGTAACCTCCAGCTGCTAAAAATAGATCCCTAAAATCTAAGGATTCTTTTCTTTTTTCTTTTTCGGGAAAAAGGAGGCCATGCATGCAAATCATCCTTGCTTAGTCCTGGAGGGAACTGGTCGACCTAATAGCACATGCAACAACCTGCAAGCTGGGGATGAAATTTGTGTAGTTTTGGGTTGAGCAAGGCTAGTTGTCCCTCATACATTACGCAATTTCTGGGGCTAATAGGTCACTGCCTCCCAGAATTGTGAAATTTTTGAGCTAAATCCCAGTGTTGGGGTAGATTGCACAATTTTTGGAGGGAAGGCTACCTCGATGGATCGTGCAATTCTAGAGACCAGTAGGAAACCCAATAGGATTGCGCAATTTCTTGGAGGGAAGGTTGGTTTCCCTCCAGAATTGCACAATTTTCAAGGAGAGCATCTCATCTAGAAAATTTTCTAAGTCCGGAATGACAGCCTATGGGTGGGAGATAAACAAGTTGACATGCATAGGCTGGCAAGCCACTGAAACCTAGTTGAAGCCTATGTACTTGACAGTGAAAGACATGCTGCTAAGGATGGTTGGTAGGGAGGCTCCAAAATGAAGCTAAGGCAAAATTTTGGAGGGTGGTTGTAGTGCTACAACACTTGGCAACACACTGGTAGAACTCCAGCTCTCTTAATGGGCCTTGTTTCATGAAAATCAAGTCTAACTCCTCCAAAAGTATTGCTCGATTCTCAAACCATCTTGATTCCCACACTAGCTTGATTGAAATATGTAGCACCTTCCATGCTCTTGGTCGGTCAACACACATTAGAAGCCAAGTCAACACAATTGTTTCGATTTGGGATGAGGGGTATATTGGTACACAAGTAATATGACAATTAGAGTTTTAGTTTCATCTCTGGTGTTGCTCCATTTCCAACAGGCCTAGACAGTACCCCAACAAAGTCATGTAGGAATGAAAGCATCGCTCCACTTCCAGTGAGCCTGGTCAGTACCCCGACAGAGTTACTTGCATCACCTCTCTATGCAAGAAGCCTTTCTCTTCTTTTGCCTTATTCATTTTTTATTTTTTCAAAACATTTCATTTTTTCATTTTTTCAACAACTGTGCATAACACTTATTCATTTCAAAGGTGGAAGAGGGATCCTGACTTATTGAGAGCAAAAGAGGTTGTTCCTTCAGAGAATTATTTTGCATATACCTCTCACTTACTTGTTAAGGTTTTCCCCTCACCTTACTCTACTTGACTGAGATGACAAGGGTTAACCCACAAAAAACCAACTATAGTAGGTGATACTAGTTAGCATGAAAGAATTGTGTTTTCATGAAGCTTCACTTCGAACAAAACATATTTTTCTTTGGTGTATTATGGACTGAAGTCAACAATTTCTTCATATAGAGACAAGACGACATATAACCAATTATTGATAACTGCACAAGTCCTCTTGTACTTTACCAAGCTTGTTTCAAGAGTCACACATGGTTCATGTGAAACTAATCGGTGAACGTAAACAACAAATAAACAACAAAAGAGTGAAGAGAAGAACCAAATGTGAAAGCAAAGAGAGTAAGAAAGCAAGCAAGCAAACAAACAAACAAGAAAGAAAACTTGCATGCAAGCAACACAACAAGAAGAAAAAACTACTTCTACTCCTGAGCTAATAGTGCCTGTGTTTGCTCATGTGAAGTGATACTTCCAATGAAACCACCAACACATTGGTTGACTGATGTTGGTGAAGGCATGGTTCGTGAATAGCATAGTCACGCAAACCAGAAAACATGAAATATATAATGATGAAGACAAACACACTCCAGGTTAAAGTGCATACACAGAAAATAAATGAGTGAAAGCGCATGACATGCACTCTATGGAATTTCCATGGTGTTGTGCTACATTGTTTGTAGATTTTAAGCATATGCACTCTCTTCACTATGCCATGCAAGAAAACGTGAAAAATGTAGACCACTTACATTGCACTAGTGTGCTTGTTGTGTAATATTCCTCCAATGCAAGAGTAATGGTATCATGTGATTTGAGTGGAGGAAGCAAAATCTAGGTGTTTGGTTGATTTTTCAATGCGAAGAAGAGAGAGATGAGGAGCCTTGCATGTTTCAACAATTTCTTGATCGGAAGTGAAACCAACATTAGAACAATAAGGCCCTGACATAACCATCAGCTTGGGCTGGAGTGCCTCGACAGCCTACAGGGTTTCGACTTCGTTGACAAGTAGATCATCGGAGACTAGTGGCTTAAACATATCAACTGCGAGTGAATCAACATTGCAATTGAATGAAGAAGTATAGAGATCACGAAAGTCACGATCAGAAAATTCGGGATGTTCGTCGGCATCCTCATGAATTGATGAATTGCACATAGGGGTAGATGAGAAGCAAGGATGTTCACCCTCTATGTTTTTAGAAATGATAGATGATATATAGGACGGATTTTCATAGGAAGATGTGTCCTCTCCGCAATGTAATGGCTGACTGACATTTGATGTGTCATGTGAACGGTCGGAAGTAGAAACATCCGGAAATGAGTTTTCATAGGGGAAATCAGCAGCTGTAGAATCACAAGGGATGTTAGGATAAAGAAGATGAGGCATGGATGGAAAGGAGTCATCCTTCACCATGGGTCCTTCTTTAGATTCCCACACACACTCATCATGAATGATAGTGCAGGTTGGTTGCACAAGACCAATTCCATCGACAACTTGATCCTTGTTCACAATAGGTGAGGAGTCTGGAATGGAAGAACACGAGACAGTACAATCTATAGGATCAATGGAACGTGGGGATGGAGGTTGAGGGAATGAATCTACGTGACAACCAATAGGCTTGCAATCCAAATCTACACAGATATCAAGAGCAAGTGGGATGGGAGGATGTGAAAGTTCAACAAATGTGTGTGCATGTTCTCCCACATCACTCTGCGATGGTGGAGTTGTTCAATGAGGTGAAGGTGTTCAGTCACTTGTGATAGCAACTGTGCCTACCTGTGATTACACAGCTCCATCACCGAAGTACGCTGAATTAGATTCTAATGATTTCAAGAATTATGGATTTTTCGTATATGTAAAGAAGATACTAAAATCTTCCATCGAGAAATTCCCAATCAATTTCATCTTCAAGAAATCGGTATGCAATATTACAAAAGCGCATGTAAAATTATTCAACAGATTAATAAGGTTTTTTCCATAATTTCAAAATTTCTTTGTTGAGTGCTTAGCGGTCAAAATGATTGAAAGCACGGTCTATCTCTGCGACCAGATGAGAAAGAGAATGAATAGATTTTTCGGGCAGCGTGGCACACCAATGCATTGGGTGCCCTCGAAGTGTGTAGGCAAACAATGTGTAGGTCATGTAATCTTCAAATATTTCATGTAATTCACATGAGCCTACAACACTGAATACGTGCCTAACCATGGCTATGTAGCCTCCACCATCGTATTTTTTATGTGACAAGTTAGCCCAAAGATCTTTCCAGATTTCAAAGTTTTTTCTATAAGACATACACTTTGAAAGAGAAACTCTATAGTTGGTCATGATAGGTATGTGGAGATTCAAAATGGATGTGAGGACTCAGCTTGTCATCTGGCCTTCCTTCTAGCACCAAAATGTTGATGGTGGTAGACCTGCCAACATGTTAGGG
The DNA here is from genome assembly GCA_000404065.3 of Pinus taeda. NCBI lineage: Eukaryota > Viridiplantae > Streptophyta > Pinopsida > Pinales > Pinaceae > Pinus > Pinus taeda. The sequence goes on along the minus strand of APFE030079341.1, from coordinate 52,787 downwards.
GATCTCCCTGGTAAGAAGTCCCAACTAGACCTCAAATTGTTTGGTGTAGGAGTCCCAGCAATGGGTCATACGGTATCACCTCGACCACGATTGCGCACAGAGGAAAGCAGGATGTCTTTGTTGGTAGCAAGGTCATGACCAATGCAGTAAGCCAAGGAAGGTGCATGAAGGGTTCTAACACACGGAAAGGGGAATGATTACGTCCCTTAGAAACCTATGGAAACAAGAAGGTTGAAAGGGAACACACGAGAAAAGATACATCACAAGATGGAAGGTAGGGAAGCCAATAATCCAAAATGATGGTTAAACCAACAACATATCTCAATAATATTCATACATACATACATAGAAAGATTCCATATATACATGTGTAAGCAAACAATTAGATATATTATTAGAGTAACCAAGATAGTTGAAATGCAATAACAACATATGAATGAAATGTGTTGGCTCTGTTATATTAAGAGTGAAAGATCCAATCATACAATGCAACCATGACCAACCACTAGTTCCGATAGTGGAACGTTACAGTCACTCCTGCCTGCTCCTCCAAAGAGATATACTAGCTCTGCAATGTGGAGAAGCCAAGGCTTGTTACAATACACTCCAAGCTTTCTCTAAGAAATACCTATAGGAAGCTTGGCTCCCAAAAGCCTGTACAATGAGTTATGAGGTTCTATAAATAGAAAATGGCGGGGTGACCCTTGACATCCCCCTTTGTGACTCTTCACCTACCCTCATGGCTCTTCAACTACTACATGATTGTTACATTCTACTATTGACAGTTATTCTTTCACTTTACAAGATGTTACATTACAATATACACATGTACCCATGTGAGGAAAAATAGGCTTGAGTAAGCCATGCAAGACATCACTAAGACTCGGATAGCTGTGGGAAGACCAACTCTTCTACATCCTCGTGATGATCAATGGTGGCGAGCCGATGCCAAGCTGGGTAGTCCGTGATGGTGTCCGTGTACTTTTGGTGACATCCTTCTAGAAGAAAACCCTTGCCTCTGTTGCATCCGGGTACATTGATTTGGCTCCTCTATCCAACTTGCCTGATAACATGTGCATCATAGTCTTGAGTTCATCTGGACTAGCAACATACTGATGCATAGTGTCTGTGTTGATCTTTAAGTTTGTGTTGGTAGCTATGTGCATCAACTCATTGAAGTACATGTCCAATTCCAGATGGACTTGGTTCTTTGTCTTCACCTTGTTGAGTGTGTCAATGGATGGGATCGAAATCGCACACGCAATGACATCCATCCTCCTGAACACCCTTACATGTGATCGAAAACACTGCTCACCATGTCTGCTCTGTGCCAGTTGCTGGGATGGGTCCTATAACCTGTATAGGCGTGGTTTCATCAGTTTTTGCATGTTGCACCTCCTATTGTACTTGTTCCACCCTAAGTTGCCACTTCAACTCATTCAACTCCTTCTCTGTTTCTTCCATCCTCTTTGTGTGATCCTATTGTCATGTTGTTTCCTCTTGGCCTCAATCTCCAAAGCGGATTTCATCACAAGTGGATCTGCTTTGAACTTGCAACTTTTCTCCACCTTTGTGCTATCAACAAACTTCCTCCTACGTTGGCCGTGTGGAGGTCTACTACCCTCTGTTGTTGTTGATGGTGCTACTCTCTGTGATGTCATGGCCATTTCATCTTGATATCTTTGTCAATGAAAAACTTGGTGTCTTCCTAGATAGGCAATCTCATAGACACTCACTCAACTGCATCTCCAGTTTCCCTCTCAATAGTGTCCTTTGACCCTTCTCCCACGGAAGCCATGTACCTGTATTGCTAAGAGGCAAACAAACACTTGTGATACCTGGAGACATAGAAAAACTCATGGAAATCGATCTTTCAGTTGAAAACCAAAACAAAATAGAGGACTTACATGCAACATACCTATGTGATTGTCTATGAAGATTGCACAATTTTAACTAGGAGGTTGGGAGACTGACTGCCAAAACTACACAAGGCATTGTTTGGGATTTTAGGAGGCTAACTGACTACTGGAACTTCACAATGCACAATCCATCCTGGCTTACTAAGGACTCAAACTTCACAATGTGCATTTTCAATCAATACAAGCATGCAAACCCCGCAAACTGCATTGCGCAGTTTCTGGGGTTAGCAAGGCATTGCCTCCCTTAATTGTGTAGAGCAAGCTTGGGGGTTAGTGTTGGCCATTTTTGTGCATTTTCTGGGAGGAAGGCAGAGCCTTGATTCTTAGGGATACACATTGATGGCTGGGTAAGGCAAAGTCTAGGCCAAGGCAGCCCACACCCACCGACGGGCGACTGAAAACATGAGAATGTTTAAATGCATGGTGAGACTAAATGTAAGCAAGAGTGAATGATAATGCATGCAAACAGTGAGTGCAATATTCAGAAAAAAGGAAATTGATCATGTGTGTGAAGCGAGTCGCCACAACAACGAGCATTAGTGAAGAAATAGTTTCATGCATGCGACAACAGTGAGAGGCAAAGGACAACTGAAACAATGCCTATACAAGCTAACATACATCAAAATGACAACAAGCATTCATTGAAACCAAGTAGACAACACTCACAGAAGCCAAAATACAAAAAGTGACAGAAATGTAGCACAAGACATGAGAAGTAGACTTACACTGAAAAAGTTGAGTTGAATGTGTCAAAGACTCCAAGATGTGATGTAGGATGTCGGAGCTTCAAGATCGATGTGAGGAATGATCTCTGCAACATCCGACAAATGAGTTTTGATAAGATTGAGGTTATGACGTGCATTCCACAAATCTAGGAAAAAGTGACACTTGGTGGGAGGTTTTTAAACAATGTTTGCATGTAACCTCCAAGTGATAAAAATAGATCCCTAAAATTTAGGGATGCTTTTCTTTTCGTTTTTTTGGGAAAAGAAGGCCATGCATGGAAATCAACCTTGCTCAGTCCTAGAGGGAACTAGTCGACTTGACAGCACATGCAACAACCTGCAAGCCTGGGGATGAAATTTGCGCAGTTTCTTGGTTGAGCAAGGTTGGCTATCCCTCAGGCATTACACAATTTCTAGGGCTAGTAGGTCACTGCCTCCCAGAATTGCGTAGTTTTTGAGTTGAAGCTGAGTGTTGGGCTGGATTGTGTAATTTCTGGAGGGAAGGTTGTCTGGATGGATTGCGCAATTCTGGAGCCCAGTACACAACTCGCTAGGATTGCGCAATTTCTGAAGGGAAGGTTGCTTAGATGGATTGTGCAATTTTGGAGCCTAGTAGTCAACCCAACAAGATTGCACAATTTTTGGAGGGAAGGCTGGTTCCCCTCCAGAATTGCACAATTTTCAGGAGGAGCATCTCAACCAGAAAATTGTCGAAGTCTGGAACAAGAGCGTGTGGGTAGGAGACAAACAAGTTGACATGCACAGGCTGTCAGGCCACTGAAACTTAGTTGAAGCCTATGTACTTGACAGTGCAAGACATGTTTCTAAGGATGGTTGGTAGGGAGGCTCCAAAATGAAGCTAAGGAAAAATTTTGGAGGGTGATTGTAGCCGCTACAACACCAACAATAAAGATGCAAACTTAGGGCAACTTAGAAGTGCCACTAACTGTCAACTTGGTTAATATTAAGTCTATCCTCAGAATAAGGTAAACAAATCACTATTGAGGCCTTCCTATGTTGTTTAACAAAACCTTTGAACAACATAAATATTTCCAACAAAGTGTACAATAATAGGTTTTCCAATCAAATATGGAAACCTTGGATATTTCAACAATGAAGCTCCTCAAAACTGCAAACGATTTCTTTGAATCTGAAGCCAATGGTATGGGTATTTCTCCATAATGAACACATAGCTTGCAACTGAAGAGTGTTGTTTCTTTTATACATTCACCTTACAATTTCTTCCTCAATTAGAACCTTGTAGAGAACCCTAGGGTGGAGTGGTTCTCAATACCAAAAACTCAATAGTGTTTTGTTTCCTTCAACATTCAATAGGGCTTTGTTTCCTTCAACTGGTACTTCTCTCAAAGACTCCAAATCATATTTGTTGGCCAACATTGTAACAACATTCATGTCATGAATTTCACAATCCGGTATCAATTTCTTAATACAAAACCATGTAAATCCCATATCCCTTGCATATTCACAAACTTGTGCATCCATTATTTACAATGAGGTTTTTGCCTCTATTAATTTAAGCAACAATTTTTATTGCTTACGATTTACTCATGAAGACAGAAAATGTGTAGTAAATTGATGTAACAAATGTTAATGCCTACCAAATATATTTAATACTAATCCATTTTCCAATTCAAGTTTATTAGCTTTTCATACAACAAACACCAATGGGTGTTATTTCAAAATCTCGTTAAAGAAGAAGAAGAATAGAACAGATCATTGCACACTTGCAAATCGACATTTATAACCATTTTTAGTGCACTTGTTGATCTGAACAAATTGATTGCTTCAACAACAAAGGTAACTTCAAGTTCCACCAAATATAGATTCTATTAAATTATTTGATGTTTTCATAGCATTTTCTATTGCAAGATTATTGCAATATCTAACAATTCAATTATATTCAAACATGATCCTAGTTTAAGGAATGTTAATAATAGTAAATATGCATGCAAACCCATTTGTTACAATTTGTAACATTTGCAATTTCCTAGCCTTCACATTTGAAATAGTTTATTGTGATCAGCTCCATTGTTCTACATGTAAATAGTCAACAACAAACTAATGTTACCTCCAACTACAATGCATTATCTAAATAACAACCAATGTTCAATACGAAAGCATTCTAAAAGAAAATTTGTTATTGCATCTTTGTCCATTTTTGACAAACATGACATATGAAAATTATATCTAGAAGACACAACCGATGTTACCTATAACCCTTAGAACTTCCATGTACAAGGAACTTTCATACTAGATAATGCAAATGTCATTTTTCATAAAGAATGATGTACAACATTTCTCGCTTCATAAATGTGACCTTCCTTGCTATGGCGACCCAAAATAGCTCTTTAATTCACATTAATGTGATATTTTTTATTCGCATTAATGCTTCACCAAATTTTGGTTTGCCTTCCTGTTATGAAACCAACTCAAGAAAAGATAGAAAAGATAGATCAATGCCTTAGAATTCAGCCTCTTCGAGGGGGAAACCTCCTTTACATTACATAAATGAACACTTCTTGGATGATTCAAATGATAAAACCTCCTTTCTATATATAGGAGTCTAAGGAGTCACAATATAACCCAACCAACCTAACAATAATAATATAAAGCCACAAAAATAACAATAGAGGGATTCTATGGGGCACAGTAATAACAATATGGGGACAATAAGGGCACACAATATTAATAAGGGGTACAACTACAATAGTAATGGGGTAATCACTAGTATTATAGGGACCCAACAATTTTACATGAGACGATAAGACTTATAGTGTTGCACATGTCAACAGGAGTACTTCTCTCATTTTGGTTCCATCATTTTCCCTTGATGTTAAAGGGGGAGAGAGGACTTGGTTTTTTGTATGAGGTTTCCATCAAGTCCAAAGTGGGAGATTGTTGGCATTATGGTTCATGGTTGTACTTGATATCAAACTTATCATAGTTTGCTTGATGGATTGTCACAATTGTTGTATATGGATTGTTTGTTCACGAATGGATTGTCACATTTGTTGTATATGGATTGTTTCTTCACTATGGTGCCTATATGATGGTTAACATTTCCTAGTGTAGGATTGATGTGTCAAGTGTAGGATTGAATTTTTGAAGTGCCTAACGTCATATTGGTGTGTCAAGTGTAGGACTGTGCCTAATGTAGGATTGATGTGTCAAGTGCAGGATGTTTATTTGAATGGTTGATTTGTAGAGGCTTGAATGAGGCTTGCAAGGGTGATACAGAGCTTGAATAGGTGGTGCAAAATATGAGGTAGCATGTATCAAATTTTGAGACTGAATAGAGAATTTTATGGGTTAAATTAATCCCCATCCACATGGAGGAAGGCCCATCATGGTGGCTGGAAGCCTTGAGCTTCACGGTGGAAGGCCCATTAGGGTGGCGGAAGCCAAGATCTCCATGAATCATGCATGTGACCATGCTTATAGGTGGTGAAAAATGAATACCAAGAACAAAACTGGGGTTTCACTCATAGATTTGTGCATGCAGGGTTGTTTTGACACATCCAATAAATAAATTAGTTTCCCTTGCCTATGGTATTTGAAATCATTATTTTTTGGCTTGTGGTATTGATAAGATCAAAGTCTATATAAGGAGATCAAACTCAAGGCTTGTTTGTGTGCATCCGATGATTTATCTCTAATGATTGTTTTTGGAATTTGAGTGCACCAGGGTGCTAGGAGTCTTAGATCTAAGAGATCCAAATATTCTTTGAGGAGTTAATGATTATATTGGTTTATTGCAGGATGAACTAGAGAGGAAATAAATGAGTCTCTAAATATTTGCATTAATTTAGATGATCTTATTTTATAGTGCTTCGTTATGTTTACCCGTGTGTATTATTTCTAACCATATGTAGACTTTTGGAACGACTTTTGTAGTGGAAAATTATTAGATTTGGTATGCACACAATTAGACATTGATTCATATCAAATAGACATGTTGCAGAGAGGATCAATAGTAAAGGTTTTGTGATTTAATATAGTGTGTCTAGGGTCAGATGGTTGTGATTTGCATTGTAGATCTCTTTTTGACAATGTTTTGATTAATAGAGAAAATAAAACATGGATTGATGGCTTTGTATGAAGAAAAAATATATGCAATGATCTAGTATTTCATTTGTTTGTAATATGAAAATACCATTATTGTGTTTGATAGTGAACAAAGGTCAGGGTATGCTTTGATATAGGCATTGTATGCAGAGATATCATAATAATGTTTAGCATTGATTTGATATCTTTAAATGGATGTTTGTCCTCAAGTGTTTAGAAGTATGGCTATGTAAATCCTCATGATGGAAGAGACTCCTTGATACTTGTATTCTAATTATCCTAAATAATTGTATAAAATCTCTTAACTTAAAATTATTGTGACAGTGAGATAGACCTTATTTATGAATTGAAATCTAAGTACGCAGATATAAGTGACAGAGTATTGCTGACCAGGAAAAGGATAAAGAATGGTGTGGTATTTGATTTATTTGCTATTTGTCTTTATTGTATATGAATATTGGCATTATGCTTGATAGCTTGATCTTGTTAAGTGGTCACATGGTTGATCTATGATTGAGAAATTGCATAGGGTCCATGACTAAGCTTGTTTGAATCTTCAAAGGTTGTGGCAATGTTCAAGACTCCTAACATAACATTAGTGATGATAGTGAGACTCTCTTTGGATCTATACTTGTGTGCCAAATGTTATAAATATTTGAATAATGATTTTCACCTTATCTAGAGATGCATTAAGTCATATGTGATCTATTCTTCTTCCATTGTGATAACAATATTGAAGGCTTTTGTTTACTTAACCATGAAATAAGGAAACCACCTAGGTAGAATTCTACTCCACTCGTACTCTTTCGATCATCAACACTTCCTGCACAATCTGCATCTCTATAAGCTTGGATAACTAGATAATTTCCTTTGGGATACCATAAACTATATTCTATTGTGCCCTTAAGATATCGAACAATTCTTTTGATGACAATAATATGAGATTCTTTTGGTGCTACTTAGAATCTTGCTACTTGTCCAACTACCTACGTTACGTCTAACTAAGAATATATCACATATAGAAGACTACCAATCATAGATGTATACAACCTATGGTCCACATCCTTTGATGAATCTTCTAAACTTAACTTGGAACCTATTACCATTGGGGTAAGGACAGGCTTGCAATCTTCCACCTTGATTTCTTGTGCATTTCCTTGATGTACTTGGTTTGATATATAAATATTCCTTTATCCTACTGAGATATCTGAAGCCCTAAAAATTATGTTAGATCACCAAGTAGAGACATTTCAAATTACTTTTCATCTTTGTGGAATTTTTTTTACTTAATCTATCATCATTTCTTCCAAAGATTATATTGTCCACATATACCTCGATAATTGTTAGGTTATCTTGATCCACTTTCACATAGAGATTGTTGTAGGAACTTCTTTTCTTGAATCCTTGTTGATGTTTATATCCATCAATATGAGCATACCAAGCTCTAGGAGCTTGTTTGAGACTATATAGTGCCTTCTTTAATCTGAAGGCATAGTCTTCCTTGTCAGAGAGTAGAAAACATTCGAGTTGTTCAATGTAAACTTCTTCTTCCAATTCACCATTTAGAAAGGTTGACTTAACATCCATTTGGTACACCTTGATTTTTCTTGAGCATGCATAAGCGAGAAACATCCTGATAGCTTCCATTATGGCAATGGAAGCAAATGTTTCTTCAAAATCAATTCCTTCTACTTGTACATATCCTTTTTGGACTAATATTGCCTTATTCCTGGAAGCCTGCCCATCCTTATTCAATTTCATTCTGAAGACGCATTTAGTTACAATAAAAAATTTATCTTTTGGTTGTGGAACCAATTCCCAAGTTTCATTCTTCTCAATTTGATCTAGTTCTTCATTCATAGATGCTACCCAGTGTTCATCTGGACTAGCTTCTTCAAAATTGCTAGGCTCAAAAGTTGGTAAAAGAGCAAGGTGGGATTGTTGTAATGAATGAATTTGTCGACTTCTTCTAGTTCTAATTCCTTCATTTATGTTGCCGATGATTTGATTTGATGGATGATTATTTTGACACTATTCTTTTAGAAATTTTGGAGAGGTTTCTTGTACATCTTGCTAATAATTTCTTATTTCTCTTGGTTGATTGTTGTTTCCTTATTTGATTGGCCGTGTTCCCAAGCTTCTTCTTCATCCTTCATAGATTCTACTCCAAGCCCCTCAGAGATGATCTCATTGCTATCCTTTAGAACACAGTCTTCGTCAAAAGTAACATTTATGATTTCAACTATTTGTTTTCGCCTCAGATTGTAGCATCTATAAGCCTTTATTTTTCTTGAATAAACATTAAAAATACCTTCATCAACACAGGAATCAAACTTTCCCAATTTTTGGTCTTCTCTTTTTATGTAGCATTTACTTCCAAATATTTTGAAGTATTTGACGTTAGTCGGTCTTCCCTTCCATAGTTCGTACAGATTCATGTTAAAATTGTTCCTAAGCAGACATAGGTTTATAATGAATAAGGCTATATCGATTTCTTGAACCCATAATTTATCATTCAATTTTGATTCATTTAACATTGTTCTAGCCATTTCCTGTATGGTTCTATTTTTTCTTTTAGCGACTACATTATGTTATGGTGTTCTGGCTATTGAGAATTGCCTTTTTATTCCATTTTTCTCACAGTATTGCTGAAATGATTTGGATGTGAATTCTCCGCCATTGTCTAATCTCAGACATTTGATTTTCAAATTGGGTTCATTTTCGACTAATTCCTTGTAGATTTTGAAAAATTCGAATGCCTTAGATTTTTTCTTTAATAAATTGACGGTTGCCGTTCTAATGTAATCATTCATCATTAGCATAAAGTATAATTCACCATCTAAAAATTTTGTTCTCATAGGACAAAATAGATTAGTATGTATTAATTCTAATGGATGTGACACAAAGTGTTCCTTTTCCTTGAACTCAAATTTTATTTGTTTCCCATGCCAACAAGATTCACATATTGTATTGGTAGGTTTTGAAATTTTAGGCATTTCTCTTACTACTTCCTTTTTACTGATCCTGACCAAATTTTCGAAATTTATATGTCCCATTAATTTGTGCCATAACCAACTTTCATATTCTTTTTCCAAAAATCACCCTTTAGGTGTTTCAACCAAAATGTATATGTTATTTGGAGCTCTGCTTGTTGTAGCCACAATTTTTCCAAATTTTCCTTTCCTAATTTCACAATTTTTAGAGTTGAATAGCATCGTGTGTCCATGATTGCACATCTATCCAACACTGAGCAGATTTTGGTTCATATTTTCAACCAACACATCCTTCGCTAACGCATCCTTTCTTCCAAGCGTGACTATACCTACTCCTATGACGTTTGAAGACCTGTCATTTCCAAAAGACAATGTTCCATCCTTCTTTTCCTTCAAGGATGTGAACTTATTTTTATCACCAATCGTACATGTTGAGAAACCATTGTCAACATACCAAACAGTTATGTTTCTTTGAGCCTTGAGAGCGATAACACATTTTTCAGTCTTCTTTTTCCATACTTGTTCATTCTAATTTTGCGAAAATTCCTTTGAAGAGCTTCCAAGTTTTCAATCTTTAGCTGGATGTCCAAAATTGTTACATTTGTAACATTTGACATCATCTCCCAAATGATCAAATTTGTTGATATTTTGTTGAGTTCTGGAATATCCATTTCTAAAAGATCTCCTGGAACTATATTCATTCCAAACATGCATGCGACATTCTACAGCTCTATGTCCAAACCTTCCGCATGAAGAACAATGACCATAAAAGATAGTTTGATACCTAGGAGGAAATCGTCTTCGACAAATTATTTTCCATAGTTCTTCCTTCCAGTCTTGATCTCTTGATTTAGCTGAGAGATCTACCTGCTTGGTAGATTTGGCATATCCATCTTCTTTCGTTGTCATAGAAGGACTTGACTCCTTTTCAGAATTTTCTTTGTAACCAAGACCACTCTTGTCACTAATGATTGCTAATTGTTGATGAGTTCTTCCAATGCCTTTGAGCTATTGGCGTATTTTTGAAGAGATTTTCTAGTTTTTACTTCCTTTCATAGAGAGACTATTTCAGCTTCCAATGCCTCTCTTTCCTTGTTGCTTTCCTTTAATTCTCTCCCGAGCAATTCTTCAATTCATTTGTATTCTTCTTGAACCTTGATTTTAAGATTTAGGACTTGTTTCCTTTCTGTATTTAATTTGTCTTCAAGAGTTTTGATGTGCTTCTTTTCAACCTTGAGCTCTTTGATAACCTTGATCACTTCATTTTGAAATTCAACCTCAGTCATATCTTCTACTGCTTCTTCATCAGATGCCTCTTTCTTATTATGCATGGCCATAAAAATATTCTTCTGTTGAATTCTTCTTTTTTATCATTGTCTTCATTAGACGAGGAGCTATCTTCTTTGGAGAAGAAACTATTCTTAAACCATTTATTTTTGCCTTGCTTTTTGTACTTCTTAGGACCTTTCTTTCCCTTTCTAACAACCTCACTTTTGTAAGGACAATTAGTTGTAAAATGCCCAACCTCACCAAAATAAAAACATATTAATAGAAGTTTACCTTTGAATTTTCCCGTACATGTTCTCATCTTTTGTGTGAAGTAGGAAAATCCTTTATTTGAAAATTCTTCTTCATCCTCTTCCTTTTCTTCATCCTTACAACTGCAAGTTTTTTCTTTCGGAGCCTGCTTTTCCTTATTAATCTTATTAGATACAGAAAATGTTGTTTCTAAGTGAGATGTACCATCCTCTTCTTCAATCCCGATTTAATATGTCATAAAAATTTCATGCAATTCATCTATGCTGAGGTTGGTCAGATTCGATCTATCTTCCAAGACAGATACCTTTGGGTTGAATCTTGTTGGCAAGGTTTTGAGGATTTTTCGGACAACAATTTTTGTGCCAATAGGTTCTCCCAAACCTTACAACATATCTATTGTTTCATCAACACGCTAAAAGTATGTAGAAATATATTCATCTTCCTTCATTCTGAGTTGCTCAAATTTTCCCTAAAAATTTGAAGCTTTGCTTCTCTCACCCATGAGTCACTTGCATATATATTCTCAAGCTTGCCCCATACCTCTTTAGCAGTTTTGCAACTCAATACCTTAAGATAGACATATTCGATAAGCCCACTGATAATAAGATATTTAGCCTTTGCATCATACGCCATATTTTTCTTACCTTGTTCATCCGAGGTCAATGTGAAGCCTTTTTCAACGATTTCCCATACCTTGTATCCTTGTGCCAGCAAATGACCCCACACTCTTCCACACCAAAGTGCATAGTTATTTCCATTGAACAAAGGAACTCTATTCTTGGTGTATTCCATGATCTCCTTCCAGTTGTTAGACTATTATTGAAGGAACCAAGCTCTAATACCAGTTGTTGGAAATACTAAGAGGGGGGGTGAATCATTATTCCTAGGCAATTAACACTTTTAAATATTTTCAGAGCATTATTTAATCTTCAATTATTATTAATGTCTATCCAGTATCAAAAGTAAACAAAAGAAAACAATAGGAACAAGAATTTTAGGTGGAAAACCCCCTCCATGTCAAAAACCATTGAACGATTTTCTAATAAATTATTTAATCTCCAGTCCCAACTGAAATGAAAGTTACAAATTCCTAGAATTCTAGAAAAGCATTATTCTCCAACTCCCACTAGAAGGACGCCCCAATGCCTTGGTTTCTTTAGTAGTCAACTGAATGGGTGCCCCAAAATCCTAGACAAACCTACCACCCTAAAGTGTTCATAAGATCCAACCTGTAGGTGACTTCATGCACCTACCTAGCACCTCCCTGCCACCCTATAATATGAGAAAATAGTGTGGACTCTCGTACCAGGGACAATTATACATGATACAATATGATTTACGATGATTTTCTTGTACTTTACCAAACACCCAATCACACTATGACCTGAAACCCAACCATGACATCATCCCATCACTGACTCCTATACCTCCCAACAATGCCTCTTTGACTCTAGGCAGATTGACTCTTTTACAATAATGACTCTTTCAATGATGACTTTTTTACAAATTTACAATGATGACTCTTTTACAACACTGGATTTTTGACAAGACCTGACACTTGACTCGACATTTATTCTTGTATCACTTACAGCTGTTGAGGTACTATTGTGCTTGCTTCAAGTAATGGTACCTTAGCATAGCATGTCCTTCTAGTATGTGTCTGAGTTGTTCTAAAGTGTCATCCTTCATGGACATGCATTAACAAGCAAGACCCAAAAAAATACAAAACAATATACTTACGTTGTCATGTAAAAACATATGTCAAAGATGATAATAAAAATTCAAATGCAAACACTAACCATGCATACCTTGTTATAGCATACTTACCCTTGACCGTTGATGTGTGGTCCTTACTACAGTGATCCTTGAATGCATATTTTTTTCTTTCCTTCTAGGAGCTCGATATTGAATATGTTGTATCAATGTAATTTCGGATCTCCAAGGTCTGAAATTTAGTCTTGTGGTATCCCTCTAAGTCCTCTTTCCAACCTTATAGGTCTAATCAATATTCGATTCTTCAAGAAAGAGTTATGCTAGAAATCCCACAATGATCAGATTATAGATTGGTTCAGTAGACTGAACTTGTACGAAGTGCCACATGTCATTTTTTCTACCATTGGCCCTAAAAACGATACACAACAAACTACAATCCATCCTCCTTCTGTCACTATCTACGAAATTTGAATCCAATGCTTAGAGAGAAAGTTATGATGATTTTCCCAAGGTCTTATGTTTGACATGGAATTCGGGAGCTTACAAAAACCCTAAATTCCTCGGATTATACTCCAAAAATATAGTGAACCAAGATCTAAAATTCAGTCATGTGGTTCATCAAGATTTTAGCTCAAATTGGTTTTAATTTCAACTTCTGAAGCTTCGTAGAAAAAATGTTATAGAGAAAATTCCACGATGACCTGTTTGAAGCAGTGAAATCCTAGAATCCAAGGCTCTAAACTTGCTTCAAAACATACCTTCAAACTTTATCAAAATTTTGGGCCTTAACCAGAACTCATTGAAACCTTAAACTCCCTGTAACAAATCCTATGTTAGAATCTCATGAGGGCCGAAAAATTACAAAGGTCTTCTCACAAGATAGTTCGTTGAAAAGTGCATACTAGAGGATATGAGGGTCACTATTTATAGAAATGTATTGAGTCGAGAGGGTCCTCAACAAGTGAACGTTACAGGGATTTTAGGAGTATAAAAAAAAAATTATTGAATATTCAATGACCACAACCAATTATGAGTGCCATGCCACAACCCCATCGTGTTTTAGCCCACTAATTGGGGTTACTAACTTCAAACACGAATAACTCTCAAACCGTGAAGAACTACGTGGAATGCCATATATCAACGAAAACATCTCGATGACCAGAATCCATCTAGAATATCCTTGGCTTAGAATAGGATGGTTTTTCAAGTCTAAATTCCCATGCAATATCAGGGTAGCCCTTGGTGTTGCTTGGTTTGACATTGATGGCAACCATTGATCAAGAGAGAAAGAGAATATGTGATGTCGTGTGAGTTTGGAGAGGGATTTGTATTTTAATGAGTGGTTTATGTATTCATTTGATTGTTTTTATTAAGGCCCAATATGAAATTGTATGAAAGTGAAACCCATTGAATTTGAGGAGGTTGTGGCCTTTAGCAAGTGGTGGCTTTTCAAGATAGGGGTAGTGGCTCATTGTTGTTGGTGTCCAGCTAAATTTCTATAGGGGTAGTGGCTCTTTGTTGTTGGTGGCCAACTAAATGTTGTAAAAGAAATTAATTGATTAATAGAAGAAAGAGAGGTAGAGAATTAACAAAAACAAGGTGGTTTTTATCCCTTAGGGGTTTCCACGAGATGTTTATGTGTCCTTTATGTTTGTTTGATATGATGTCTATGCTAACTATTATTATGGTCTAATTTCTCAAATCCACTAATAATATGCCTTGTAGTGTTTGATTATTTGATTTGGTGAAAGTTTTTTAAGTTGTATATTTTCTATAACTACTGATTCACTACCACCCCCCCCCCCCCTCCTCTAAGTAGTGACCTAGTTTCCAACATTTTTCTCAGCCCCCAAGGAAAGCACTGGGTGAATCAGTACTCTCCTGATCTCTCTTGGTCAAATTAGCACTCATACACAGACAGGGTATTACCAGAATGCAGGGAACAATGTCCCAATCTCACTGCAAAGGTTTTCTATAGTGCTCTCCTACTGAAATCTCCCACTCTTGTGCATATGCTTCACTTTCACCACTCTTCTTTCTCATGAGATGACCTAACTTCCCCTTGAATCATGTTGTGGGGAAATAATTATCATCATGGAACTCTTCTTTCCTAATTGTTTCTTTCCAAGAATTGTTCAGTGTGGAACGTTCATTATGCCAATAACTCCACCCTTTCACCATTTCCCTACTCCTACTTCTTTGTGTCCCTTCTCTTATGTGTTTAATTCCTCAACATGTCCCATGAGATTAAGGATAGTATGAGAACATCCTTTTTCGTAGAACGCCCATACTCAAGTTCAATTTATGCACCAACAGACCATTTATTTTTTCAGCAAGGTGGGTAGGTAAATAAATGAAGTGGCATAGGCTTGCATTTAAACACTACACAAGAAACTCCTCCTCCTTGGTCTCTACATTCATGTCCCCTCCTCTAGCCCCATCATGTTTTCCCTTTCCACATCATTTTACATGAATTACAATTCATAGTGTCATTTACAAGAAGGGTAGAAAAGGGTTGTTACAAATAAAAACTTATACTCGACCAAACATTTGATTATAAAAAAATATTGTTAATAAAATACAATAAAAATATGAATTGATCCTTATGATGAAGTGAATTATTTAATATAAAAGCTAATTAAAGTGAATTTCCAATTTTCCAAAAAGTAATTAGGTGTTATGAATTTATTACTACCATCTAAATATATATTCATTTAGTATAAATATCCTCTATGTTTACTCTATGGCTCCATTTTCTTGATATCTCAACACCATTAAAAATCATAATGTAGTTAAATCCATAACTAGCTTGAGTATGATTACAAAGTCGTTAAATAATTTTAGCCATATATAAAGAACCATAATAATTTAATTTAACTTATCCTTATGTATTTAGAAATTATAGAGTTAAGTAACATGTTTGTGAGAATGATTTCGACAAAATCACATAGAAAGACACGTTTCGAACCAACCAGTGTGGTTCATCGTTAGGACAAGTTGCTGAAAATTCCTGATGATGAACCACACTGGTTGGTTCGAAATGCGTCTTTCTATGTGATTTTGCCAAAATCATTCTCACAAACATATTTAGAAATTGTTAAATTTAATTAAATGTATTAATTATTATACATAATAAAAAATATATTAGTATTAATATTTAATTATATAATTATAATATTCAGTTATATATAATGAGATACATTATATACTAATGTTGTTGAAAAATGTAGCAAGAAATTCTCAATTTGATTTTTCCTTGATTAAATTGAGAAAATTCAAATTCCACATCAGCAGACAACTTGGATGCAGTTAACTTGTATGACATGGCTTCTGTCACCTATTTACTCAGTAAATTCGAGTTGGAGGAGTTACAGTTCATTTAAGCATGTGTGATTGCTAATTTTTAGCAATCAAAATTTCCTATCTCAAGTTGTTTTCAGTTAAACTAGTTCCAACTATTGGAGGAACTAGTGGAAGGTCAGTTGTGCAGTGGGGCATCATTCAAACTCAGTGATCATCGAGCTAACTCATCAATCAACCCAAAATAGCCAATGCATGCATATAATTTGAGTTACCCAGTTGAGGTGGAGATTCCAAGGTAGTGTAAGGTTAGTTGTAAACTATTCTAGAGTGTGTAGGTGTTGCATTCAACCTAATGATCAATCTAAGGAATTGCGCAATCCATTGGATAAATAGCTAAATAATAGGGGTCTAATTTCTCAAAGAATGATGTAAGGAAATAGGGGCTCAAGAAGAGGCGGAAATTGACTAATTCTAGGTCAAAGCTTCTCAATGAGCAGAGAGATAGGTTATGCACTTTCAGGTTGTGCTCAGTTGAGAAAATCAATTGTAATACATCTCTATTCATCATATTAATGCAAGCAGGCATTGGGGTTTCTAGTAGATTTATTTCACTAGGAAAAATAGTGTGTGCATGTTTGTTATTTCTTATTGCATGTATGGAATTTTTGTTGTAAATTATGAATTAATTTCCGCAGAGCAGTAGAGTAGGTTTGTGTCTTGTGATTTTGATTAAAACTTCATGAGCAACTACAATTCTACACCACAATTTCTACATGGCATCATAGCAGGATTCACACTAGAGAAGAAATTTCGAAATTGTTTCTCGAGAGGTTCAAATTTGTAGCTCAGTCCAGCAGGATCTCTCCAGAGCCAAGAAGATGGCCTTCAATGGACTAAGGCTAGAGTATGTCTTGGAAGGAAACTCTAATTTCATCGCATGGAGGCGTTATTGGATGACAATGGATTTCTAGAATACATCAAGACAAATGTGGAAAAACTAGCAGAATCTGATATCTAGAACCTTTCTCATTGGAAGGAAGATGTAGCCAAGGTGAGGAGAATGATCTTGGAGGGAGTATGGTATCACATTTTCTCAAATATCCATGGAAAATAAAATTTGTTCGCAATATGGAAAGCATTGATAGAATTGTTCAAGAACAGTGGTGACCACAAGAAGTTGGAACTCAAGGATTAACTCCAAATATCAAGATGTAAAAGAATAGCACTATTCCATAGTATTTGAGCAGGTTCACATAATTTCATGATGAACTTACCTTGGTTGGTGTTAATGTTTGAGAAGATGACTTGGTAAGCCTAGCCATTCTAGGCCCTCCCATGAGCTGGCATAGCTACCAAGATTGGGTGAACGAGAGGGAGAAACTACCGAATTGGGAATGCTTATGGTTTGATTTGGTACAGGAGGAAATAAGGCAGAATACTAGAGATTAGACTTCATCCAAGGGCAAGGATGAATAGAACTTTGCATTGGTTGGAAAGTGAAAGAAGGGGAAAGGGAAGAAACCTCAATCTAAGGCATAGTCCAACCAAGGGGGAAAGAAGAAATATTTGTCTAAAATTAAATGCTTCCATTGTCATGAATTCAAGCACTATGCCATGAAGTTTCCATACAAAAAGGTAAGCATAGTGAAGCCTTGGCTTCAGACTTTGAACTTGACTTTACCCTTATCACATGCATGTCCAACATAGTGATGGGGAGTGCGTGGTACTTGGACTCTGGTGCATCGTTCTACATGATAGGGTGTAGAGATATTCTTAGTGACATGGAGTAGAAAGACCTACAGATGCATATTATGGTGTGGGATGATGGAAGGTACAGCATGACCAAGGTTGGTACAACGACCTTTCAAAGGGAATCGGGCTCCCACTCCCTTCTTAGGCTCAAGGATGTCATGTTTGTTCTGAGCCTAAAGAAAAATATCATCTATGTTGTAGTTTTGGAAGACTATGGTTATGATGCGATCTTTAGAAAAGGAAAATAATTCCTAAGACACATAGCCACGGGACAGGTGCAACAGATCAGGGTTCATGTGAAGAACCTGTATAAGCTAGATGTGGAAGACTATGTTGCATTCAGTGCAAAGGTAGAGAAGGTGTAGAGCCACAATCTTGGTGAAATTTGGTACAAAAGACTTGGTAATTTGCATCATGGCACCCTAAAGATTATGCAACAAATAACCACGGGCCTCCCTAAAGGAGCACTTGAGCAATAGGATGTATGCAAAGGGTGTACTTTGGGGAAGTACACAAAATCCACATTCCATGATCGGGATAGAAAAGCACGTGTAGTCCTAGAAAGGATCCACTCTAATGTCTGTGGACCTTTCTCGAGAGTCTCCACTACTAGACACAAATATTTTGTCACTTTTATTAATGCCTTCTCATGAAAGTGTTGGATCTCCTTAATGCGGAAAAAAGATGAGACATTCTCCAAGTTTGTAGAATTCAAGGAACTGGTTGAGAAAGAGAGAAGCAAGAAGGTGAAGACTCTCAGGAGTGATAATGGGGGTGATTATGTGTTTAATGCATTTAAATTTTTTGTGCAAAAGAATCCATTTGATGAGAGTTGACATCACCCCACAACCCACAACAAAATGGGGTGGCTAAGAGAAACAATCATAGTATTGTGGGAGAAACAAGGACGATGTTGCATGACTAAGGCCTGCCTCTGCATTTGTGGGTAGAGGCATGCAACACAACAATATATTTTCACAATTGGAGACCTCATCAAATTCTGGGCATGATTACACCAAAGGAGACTTTCTCAGGGAGGAAGTCGAATGTGTCGCACTTCAAGATTTTCGGAACCTCTATTTACTTCCATATCTCCAAAGAATCAAGGAAGAAGCTTGAGTCAACAACAAAATTTGGGTTATTTGTGGGTTACACAGACACTCCACACAAATACTGTGTGTACTCGTCATCCCTCAAAATGATAGTTGTGCGAAGGAATGTAAAATTTGATGAGGAGAAAGTGATGTGGTGCTCTCTTGAGAGGGAGCTTCAAATCCCACCAGAAGAGGATATTTGAGCTCCAAAGGAAGAACCTCAATAATTTGTGGAGCAACCACAAATTGAGGAGCAGAGAGTGGAGGCAACCTCTGAAGCATAACAATTTAAAGAAGGCAGAAAAATAACCAGCTAAGTTGGGAGACTTGTGGAGGATGTGAGGGAGAATGTGGGTGCTCCTTCAAATCAGCACAGATGGAGAAAGTCACCTGATCAGTACACTAGATACATGGCTCTAATGACTAAGATTGTAGAGACTGAGCCATCCTATTTTGAGGAGGCAATAGAGAAACCTATATGGGTTGATGTAATGGTGGAGGAATACGAATCCATTGTAAAGAAAAAAATTTGGGAAGTGGTCCCAAGACCAATAGATAAATCAATAGTGAGGTCGAGATGGATCTTCAAGGTGAAGCAAGCAGAAGATAGAAGAATAAAGCAATATATGGCCATATTTATGGCCAAGGGATACTCTCAAGTTGAGGGAATTGACTATGAGACTACTTTTTTCTCCTCTAGCAAGGTACTCATCCATTAGATCAATTCTTGCTCAGTTTGCATAAATGGGGTGGAAGATTCACCAAACGGATGCAAAAACAACATTTGTCAATGGAGTTATTGAGGAGGAGGTGTACGTCGATCAAATATAATTTTTTGAGACATTTGATCGATATCCTCATGTGTGTAGACTCATGCCATCATTGTACAGTCTCAAACAAGTTACCATGCTTGGTACACTAGGATTGATAGCTATCTCACTAGTTTGGGATTCACCAAAAGAGAAGTGGATGAAAACCTCTATCATATCTTGGTAGAAGGTAAATTTCTTATTATTGTCTTATATGTTGATGATTTTATTTTAATTGGTGATGAGAAACTAATCAGATCTTGTAAGGAGGGACTTGCAAGGGAGTTTGAAATGAAAGACATGGGTGTCATGTACTACTTCCTTGGGTTGGAAGCATGGCAAGGCTGTGGGGAAATGTTTGTCTCTCAAGGAAAATATGCAAATGAGATACTACAGAATTTCCACATGGATAGTTGCAAACCTATGGAAACACCTCTAGAGACCAACTAGAGGAAGGAGGATGCCACTTCAGGTGAGGAAGTGGATGCTACCATTTATCAACAGGCAGTGGGTTCACTCATATATCTTGTGAATAAACGACCATATATGTGTTATGTAGTCAACTAGCTGAGCCAAGCTATGATTAGGTGAACCAAATTATTTTGGGAGGCAGCTAAGCAAGTTTCATGGTACGTCAAAGGCACTACCCAATTTGGACTATGGTATAAATGGACAAAGGTAGTGAAGTTGTGTGGCTTCATAGATGCAAATTGGGTAGGGATTCCATTAGACCGAAAGAGTACACCAAGTGGAATTTTCAGTGTTAGGTCCACAGTTGTTTCCTGATATAGTAAGCAACAAATATTTGTGGTGCTTAGCTTGGCATAAGTGGAATACATGAGTACAAGTCAAGTAGTATGTGAGGCAACTTGGATGAGAAAGATACTAGTTGGATTGTTTGGTCAGATGATGGATTCAACTGTGATCTAGTCTGATAATTAGAGTTGCATAAAGCTCTCTAAGAATCCTATATTTCACTATCGATCCAAGCATATAGATATTTGGTATCACCATTTACGGATTGTGTGTAGAGGCGGATAATATTTCTACACTACATTCCATCAGAGGAACAAGATGTTGACACTTTAACAAAGGCCTTGTTAAGGGGAAAGTTTCAGTTCCATATTTGTAGGATAGGGATGGTTGATAATCCCTTTCTTGTTGAGAGGGAGTATTGAAAATGCAGCAAAAAATTATCAATTTGATTTTGCCTTGATTAAATTGAGAAAAAATGAAATTCCACATCAACAGACAACTTGGATGTAGTTAACTTGTGTGACATGGCTTGTGTCACCTAGTTTACTCAATAAATTTGAGCTGGAGGGGTTAGAATTCAATTAAGTATATGTGCTTGCTAATTTGTAACAATCAAAGTCAATTATCTCAAGTTGTTTTCAGTTAAACTAGTTCCAACTGTTGGAGGAACTAGTGGAAGGTTAGTTATGCAGTGGGACTTCAGTGAAACTCAGTATCATCCAGTTAACCAATCATCAACCAAAAATAGCTACTGCATGCAAAGGATTCAAGTTACCCAATTGAGGTGGAGATTCCAGGGAGTGTAACATCAGTTGTAGACTATTTCAGAGTGTACATGTGTGCCATGCAACTTGATGATCAATCGGATGAATTGCACAATCCATTTTGGAGAAATTCCTAAATAATAGGGGCCTAATTTCTCAAAGAATTGCATGGAAATAGGGGTTCAAGCATAGACAGAAACTCAACCTTTAATTTTTAACTACTATTAAAAATATTTTAGAATATTCTATAGAAATTATATCTATCTCATCTACTTAATAATTATTGATAATTAAATTAAAATTTAAATACTTATTTTAAATAAACATATTTATTATCACAATAAATAAATATTTGTTTATCAATAAAAATAAAATAAAAAATAATAATAAAAATAAAATATTAATAATTAATAAAAAAATATAATACTTTCATTACATATAACCAATCATGGTACTTCAAAATCCAAAATGGCCATATATATCAAGAACATAAATAATTGAATCTAACCTCAAAAGATACCTTAGCAAAAGGCAGGGAACTTTAGTTAAATGTATGTCTAAGTGCATAAACTTATGAGTTCAATATCATATTAGTCAAATATAGTTTAAACTTAACCCAGTAATGACACTTTATGTAATTATGCTAAAATGGTTAACTCACTATAATAAATGTATGCCTAATTGAATAAGCTTTTGAGTTGAATACCACATTAGTGTTTGAAATTCAAATTTTGGATATGGAAGAATGAATTCATCTATTTGGACTTTGTGATAATTCGTACAAGTAATCATATATATTTGAAGATATATTATAATAATGAAATACAAATATTTGAGAATATTAAGCAAATTTATTCCAAATCTCAAGTGAGGAT